>ML254156.1:0-33298 GCA_005239495.1 Nicotiana undulata
ACTGCAGTGCAAATGAAGAGACTACAATGTTATTTCTCATTAGAAGCTTATATACATCACTTAGTAATTTTGATGCTCTCTCGTCTTGTAATTCGGTAATATATGGTACTTTCTTGAGTAAGAAAAAATAATATTACGTTCTTGAAACACGTATTTCTCTTCGTTTTGTAGGTCATGGACTATTCTGATATGGATATGGTAGAATATTTGTATTACAACAAGTCTGATCTAGATTCTTTGGCAAATTCCCTTTGCAAAGATTTGTCCAAAGCTTGTAATAAGGCACCATCTCCAGCTCCTACGGTAATATTGTTAAGGATATAGTAGATATGCCCTAAATCCAATATTATATTTGATGATTTGAACATATTTTTATGAACGTCATTTGATATAAAAATATATGGCATTTAATATTCTTTTATCATAGTTATTATTAATTGTTTGATTAACTTGATAAGGTCCTTGATTAAATTTTGAGATTTGTCATCTTGATGGAGATCATGATAATGAGAGTAAAGTTTGTTATAATTTAATCTAAATTTTGTTCTTGATCATAGGATTATTGATTTGGACATTAGTAATCCGGATAGATCAATATTTATGTGATCGTCTTTATATGATAAATATTAGTTGATCTCATTAACTAAATCACATAGATAGATGATGTGTATAGTGATATGATCATTGAACCGACTCATCGGATAATTCCTAATGGTTAGAATTACCATAAACTGTCAATAGGATATTCTCTTGAAGAATGTGATGTAAGAATTTCCTTTGACCTGAGATCGTCATAGTAATTGACAAGTTATTTATTGTGCTTTGATACTAGACACCTATGGCCCTTGGGCGATAGTTGAAAGGATATTGGGTACGATTAAATACTTGTAGAATTAGTGATTGATCAAGATGGAATCTGTCAACTCTTGGTAATGAGTTTAAGCTCCATGTTGTCATGAATTATAAACGACCAAACTAAGACCTTGGCCAGGGCAATTGAATGAAAGAAAAAAATGAGTTTCTTAGGTCATTCAATGGTCGATTATATTTGACATGAACACATAGTTGGTCGCCTATTAGGATTTGACAGTTGAACCATATCCTAGGGTGATTCAGAGCTATAAGGACGGAAGGAAATGTAACTTTATTCTTCTACTGGTTCTTGAGAGTAAATTGTATACTTCATGCTATTCGGTCGTTAAGGAGTGTTGCTAGACGCCACCCTTAATTAGTATATTGATGTGATCAATTTACTACCGGTTTAGAATTGAACCTATGGGGTCGCACACTAACGAGTGTTCTGATCTTTGCTAAAGAATTAATTAACTTATTATTTGTTAATTGAATTAAAAAATTTAATTAGTCAAATAAATTTAGTTATTAGTCCAAATAAATTATTATTATATTCTTTGCTAGCACATAGAATATAATTAATATTGTGAACAAATTAAAGTTTTCTATTTAGAATAGAAAATTGAATTATGTCTTTTGGTTGAAATATATATATGATATATATAATTAATATTTTTATTAGAGATGTATATATAAAATATAATATTCATAAAGAGTATGAATTCCAATTGAAATAGGATTCACATAAAGTCCACAAGGACATTACTTTCGGCTCTTCCTATTTAGAATGGGATTGGTATTCTTTTTTGATATAATACATTAATTGATACTTCAATTCCAATTGTAATTGGATTTGAAATCGGCAGGTGATGCCAATTATATGGAATTTCGAATTTCCATATAAAATATTTCATAAAGTTTATATTGGAATAAATTTTTACCCTAAGTAAATCATTACCTCAACCAAATAGAAAAAAGGTTTATAGGTGATGCTATATAAAGGGTGATGGAACAAAATTTGCATAATGAATTCTTGAGAAGAAAAACACTTTGTGAAAGTGAGAATGCAATACAAAGCCAAAAGAGAAAATACAATCACAAGAAAAATGTTTTTTGTTCTTCTAACATTGAGTAGAGATTTTTGAGAAAAATTTCAGCACAATATTTTGTTTAATTTGTTCGCGGGATTCATTGATCAAAGAGTTGATATCAAGGATCGGTCTCGGTGTGAATACGCATAGAGTCTTCGCACTATCGAAGAAATTTTGAAACGAGACTCTCTTCACCAGGTACGTCTTAGATCTGATCTATTGACATGTAAATAAATTTAAACACAAAAAGTTATGTGTAAGATTATTATTATCTTTCGCTGTATGTTACGAATATCCATATGCAATCCTACAAATATTAAGTTCTGTATATGAATTTTTGTGCTTTTCTTCTCCTAAATGCTACAAATACAAACTATATTCCTTGTTCTTTGGACATAAACTATAGGCTGCATTCCAAAATATTTTCATCTTACGTTGAACGTCTGTATATATAGGCAAAATATATAATTTGACATTTTCATTTTCTCTTGAAATATATAATTTGTTTATATATACAGTATAATTTTTCAATATGAATTTTGACTTTTCTAATATGTTTTAGGCAATTACTATAGATCCTTTTTTGTAGATTAAATAAATAAAATATTTTTTTGCTCACCTGGAGAAAAGACATCTTTACTTAGTTGGTTGACGATATTTGTGTATTTAAGAATAAATTTATAAATAGCTTTCCAAAATGTTCTAAGGTTATATGTTATTGCTAATTAGAAAAGAAGCTGACTTGTGAAATTGAATTAAAAAAACTATAAAACTTGAACAAACATTAAATTGATTATATTGATGAATAGCCCGTTTGGCCAAGCTTCTAAAATCAATTTACTTTGAGAAGTGTTTTATACGTATTTCTTAACAAAATATTTTTGATGAAAAGCAGTTTGTGTTTGACTAATTAATTTAAAAAGTACTTTTGAGCAGTAATTGTTCCTCCAAAACTGCTTCTGCTTTTCTCAAAAAATACCCTTTTTTTCTTCCAAAAATTTAGTCAAACACCTTAATTCTTGGCCAAAAATATTTTTGAAAAAAAAAAAATTTTTTGGCCCAAAAAAAACTTGATCAAACAGACTATAAAATACCAAGATAGAGTTTCGTCTTTTACCCGTTAGCTAAACAAAGTCAATAATAATTATTTTCTTGTATTTAAACATTTGTTTTTCACTTTTTATTCTATGGCACAAACATATTTTTTTATATAATATTTTTATGATTTAAACAAATATTACTCTAATAGAGGTGGAACATACGCGCAAAGCGTGTGCCGAGGGACTAGTATATATTGCGAGAGATTGTAAGAAATTGCACTCACTATATTTATTGACCCAAATCGAAGAAACAAAACTGCATACTAGAATTCTTCCTCACATTTCACCATACTCCATAAAACATAGAAAATATAAACAAGACAGAGGGAAAAGATAAAGACTCCCCTACATCTCTTCTACCATCTTTATTACGTCATCATCCCACCAAGCATCAAAACGGAGCACTTCCAATTCCCAAGTCCAGCTAACAGAGTAACTAAGCTAGACCAATATTTTTCATGCAATTTTAACCTCAATTGTCTTGGGTTTCTTAGGCTCAGGAGGAGGCAACTTCTGGACAGTGACAGTCAAAACCCCATCTTGACAAACAGCAGAAATGGCATCAGTATTTGCATTCTCTGGTAGCGTAAACTTCCTCATGAATTTGCCAATCCTTCTCTCCATTCTGATATACTTTGCCCCTTCTTTCTCTTCTTCTCTCTTCCTTTCTCCGCTTATCAGCAGCACATTGTCATCTTCTACCTGCACTTTGATATCTCCAGATTTCAACCCCGGCATGTCCACTACGAACACATAAGAATTGGGGTACTCTTTCACGTCGGCTGGGGTTGCAGCCATGGCCTTAGCGTCACGTACGTAGTTCCTTGATGGGGCGTTGACAGACTTGTCGGAATCTTCACCGGCGGCGTCCATGAGGTGCTGGAGAGTGTGGAAGAGTGGTGTGTCCATACCCATTAGCCTGAAATCCATTTCCCTTTTCTTGATTTGACTTGGCTTCACTGATCTGGGGATTTTCTTGGATGTGGAATATTGTGAGTGATAGTTTTAGATTTGAATTGCTGAGGATGTTGAGGGAAGATTGGGTGATTATATAGTGGAAACAGGGAAGCTTCTGGAGAGAAATAGAAGAGGAAGGTGGCATGTTTCCAGGAGCTTCTGTTTAGACGTTGTACATGTTCTACATTCGTCTAGAATGTGGTCGAATTTTATGTCGTTCAAATTGCTAGCATGTAACGTATGGTGCTTCTTAAATATTTGACATACTTGTTCTAACTTATCTAAAAAACTAGATAGCGGAAGCATGGGCCCAACAATTTCTTTATTTGCCCGACGATCGATAATTCTTTCTAACAGCTCCATCTGAGAACGACTAAGAATTTATAGGCTAAAGTAATGATCATCAATTTTGAACTGTAACAACTCCCTTATCTAGCGAACTGGAAGATGAAAAATAAAAAGAGAAAAATGACAATCCTAAAACAAGAACGTAAAATGCGTTACAAAGTACGTATTACATAAACAACAATTGGTTCTTCTTTACGCAGAGAGGTCAAAGCCACAACCAGAACATTTAAATATGCATGCTAAAATTCCATACGGCCATGGATCTAATTCCACGGGGTTAACATCTTGTATTGCTAGATTTGCAAGTTACCCACTACCTCTCCTCCAAACAAAAAAGACAGAACGGCAAAGCAAGCATCTTAAAATCGGAAGGAAAAAGAATGAAAAAGGATTAAGCTCACCATTTAGACATATATCATGTTCTTGTGATTGGGAAAGTATACTCAGGGGTAACTGGACCCCGAGTGCCATCGAGGCTTACGAACCAATTGTAATCTCAATTCCATTTCATATTCTGAAAGTATATATAGATGAACTGAGGCCATTCAAGGATGCTAACTTTACTTATCTCTACTTTATGACCTTAGAATGAATCGGTATATATGTTATGTGAGATATGTTAGAGTATAATAAGAGGAAAGGCAATAAAATAGAGACTTGCTCTTTTCAGCACCTGCTTTAGATAGCTCTCATTTCTCAATAGTTGCTTGACATGGTCGACTATGGCAACCTGGGCAGTGCGAGGATGAGTAAATGTAGTGAGCAACAACTTTACATAGCAAGATAATAAAAATATCTTCCAGCTGGTCATTACTACATCCATGAAGCATTTTACTTTCTTTTTTAGAAGAGCGGAACATTATCTTAGACTTCATAAAGAATAGTTCTTCGAAAAATATTTTTCCTTCTTTTGATTATTGAAAAGTGATGGAAATTCCCTCAATACAAGTGGTATACAAATGTAGTGAAACTATAAACAAACATGCTACTCAACAAATAATACCCCGTTCTTTCGTATATAGCATTGCCGAGTACCATGAAATATATCTCTATCGTTGATCATTACTACATCCATGAAGCATTTTACTTTCTTTTTTAGAAGAGCGGAACAAATTCTTAGACTTCATAAAGAATAGTTGTTCGGAAAATATTTCTTCTTTTGATTATTGAAAAGTGGTGGAAATTCCCTCAATACAAGTGGTATACAAATCTAGAGAAACTATAAACAAACATGTTGTCCTGAACATGGTTTTGGAGTTTCAGTTACAACACTTCACATTTCAGGAAAATTCCCTGGAATTCAAATGGTTACTTTTGCTGTATTTTAAAATTATGGCTTCTTTTTTTTCAACTATATATTTTGCAACCAACTATATTACAGTTAGCAGATGTATAATAGCTAGTTTGATATCATTTTACGGAGTTTTTCGAAATATTTAGCCACTCAAATGTGTTGTAAGCTAATGAATACTTCTTGAAATAAATCTCCATGTCATCTTTATCTCTAGATCATTCTGCTACAATTTCGTATATATCATTGTCGAGTACCATAAAATATATCTCTATCGTAAAAAGCTTTATTTGGAGCATTACTATAGTAATCTTATTTCTTTAATGGATTGTAAGACAAATGATTTTCTTATGCATAACTTTCTTCCTTCCCTTCAGTCTTTCAACTTTCTAACCTTTAACTAATGAAAACTACAACACAGTACAATAAGTATTACTTACAAAATATTTTATTTTTAAACCTTCAACAACTTAGCTAAACTTCATTCACAAATCTTCAACCAGTGAAAATCATCAAAAGCTAAAATAATTAAATTGAAGGACACGATTAGCCTAAATTACATTTTCAAAGATCTAACAAACTGCAATTAAAAAGAAAGCAAGAGAGAGAGATTTACATTGCCACTTCTGTTAGGCAATTCGAGACAAATCAAGTGAGATTTGTTGTAAGAAGGGAATGCCTCCTCAGTTGCTTTCCTCATAACTTAAAAAAAAAAAAAAAAAAAAGAGGAAGAGACCTCCTCAGTACTGAAAATGTCTTCTAAAAGACAGGAAAATGATGTGATATTTTACCATTCTTTCTAACCCCTTTGGCTGCTTAAGTAGCGCCGGGAAAGACATATAACATGATAAACTTCCAGATTCATTGCTAAAGTCTTAAATAGTACACAGAGTGAATGTAAGTTGACTAAACAGTGGCAAGTAGAATAACTCAAGACAGATACATGGAAAGATATTAAATCACCTGTCTTTTTCTAGCCAAATACTTTAAAAGGATCCATGACTTGAAGTTGAATTCTGTTGGCTAGGATGTCCCATAAGTGATGGCTTCTCATCATTAGTTCCATTTATTCCTTGATGTAGGATCAGCTGAAATGCCAACGATAATGTAAATTAAAACTCACAATCAATTAGTCAAGACACTGTAAATTCAATAGAACAAGTTGAATGGACAATCAATATGTAATTGCAAAGCATCCAGCTCCGAAATTTCACAGGTTGTGTTACCGTTTTGTAGAAGAGCCAAGATTATATACAAAACTATCAATATAAGAAGCAAGAAGTTCACCCACACAACAAAGAATTATCAACATGATTTGCATCAACTTTTTGTGATTCTCCAGCCAAACATGTGGGGTACCCCATTTCACACTTAACTTTAGCGTCAGAAGACTGCCCAGGTTCTTTGGCAACTTCCACTTCCTAAACAGCAAAATGAAAATCAGTGTATGAAAAATGGAGCAAAATACACACAGGTAGATACAATTACTTGGAAGTATGTTCATGAGTCTAATACTTGCAATTTTGTAAATCGAAATAAAGTAGCCAAAAGAGTTTAACTGTAATTTAATCAAAATGTATGACATAGTAGTTTGATATGTTCTTCCCGCTTTATTCCACGTACATGACACGTCTTTATCTGGTAAAATTTTGGAATGCAAACGCAATTCGTAATTAATAAAGCACAGAAAAGAGAGTAGATGTTACTCACAGTAAAACAAAGTTGGTAAGAATTTTGATACATATACATATAGTCAGCGATCTTGCTTTTAAGAGACAGTAAACCCTCCTCATTTATTTGGAATTGGGTCCGGTTAGGTTACAGTATAACTGGAGTTCTTTCTGGTTCTTCACATAAGAATCAGTGTGCAGAGTATTTTGTAATAGTTAAGCGAGAAAGAAATGTTAAAGCAACCATCAAGTTTTTCAAGTATGTTACCAAGCAAGTATCCAAATGATATGACTACATGAACTATAATACCTTTTTTCTTTATTTTTCGTTGGTGAGTTCTAATTTTTTTCTTCCAAATTATTTGCATGAAAGAACCTAATACTATTGATGCAAGAAAATGTATCTGGATTATCAAATAATATTGAAGCAAAAAAAAGAAAGTAAGATAGATGCACAAAATAAGACAGAGATGGAACAGATTATACATGTCATATAAACAGTAAGATCAAATAGATACAACATTGAGCTATTTATTGCGCGTTAAAAAGAACGATAAAAGTTTAGCAATGATTTTCAAGGACAGAAGTTAACCTTTTGTTATTGCATAGTAATGGTGCAAAAAATATGTTTAAACAACAGTCGTTAAATGAACAATAAGCATACAGGTAACAGTAAAAATACCTCTATAATAATAATAGAGTAATTCCTGGGACGATGTCAAACCTCAAGCCAACTTGCCATGAATTATGTGACCACATTACAAGAACAGAACTTGGGGCCATCCAGTGGAACTATTTATAAAAGCTTTTTGAATGATTTCATTATACACTATATTGTAAGTTGAATGATCATCGTCGCTATCTGTTGTGGCTGGTCGAATTAATAATTTTACAGAATTGGAACGTTTTGCTCTTGATAGCGCTACGTAGAGCTGACCATGGGAAAAAATAGGTTCGCGTAAATAAATTCCCACGAAGTCTAATGTTTGACCTTGAGCTTTATTTATTGTCATAGAAAAACATAATCTCACAGGAAATTGTGTTCTTTTGAAAGGAATAGGCAATTTTTCATCTGCTGATGATAATAATAGTATTCTGGGAATAAATACATGTGTATTCTTAAAGTCCCTAGTGGCAATTTTAGCACTTATAACATGTTTCCGAAGATCACAAGATATAAGTCGAGTACCATTGCATAAACCTTCACATGGATTCAAATTTCGTAACAACATAACAGGACAATTCTTTTTCAAGGTCAATTTATGGGGAGGTAAACCGGCAGAATGTAAAGTATGCAAAAAGTCTTCATATTGAGTTTGATCATTTGCTTCAATAGTCTCATCAAATGCAATATATGTTTTAGGATCACCGGGAATTGAGCTATGAGCAATTTATTTATTTCATCAACAAAGTCATTTTTGGTTGTCAGAATCACACGCGAAGTTGTAGAAGATGCATCGGAACAACATGTATGTAGATCTGGATAAGTAACTTTAAACAACAAATCTAATGATTGATTTTCAGAAATGAAAGGGATAACAAAACAATCAGGAATTTCAATTTTGCCATGGCTATTTTTTTTTTTTTTATCCATTTCCAATTCTCATCAAATATTCACAAAAGGTAGGATCTTTCTTTGCACGCATATTTTCTGATAATCGTAGTTTTTCTAGTTGATTCCAAATTTCAGAATATAATAAGCTTTCTTGAATAGAATCTTCTTTTTTTCCACTCCTACAACCGGGAGAGTTTGTCTAAAATCACCACCGAAAACGACCACTTTTCCTCCAAATAGAGCATTTGTATCCATTAGATCCTTCAAGAGAATATCAAAAGTTTATATCACTTTCTTTTTTGCCATAGATACTTCATCCCGAACTATCAGTTTTGCATCACGTATTAAAGCTGCAAGTGCGCTTTGCTTACTAATGTTGCAAGAATATTGTTCATCGATATCAATAGGAAATTTAAAACGGGAGTGAGCAGTTCGTCCTCCTGGGAGAATCGAAGCCGCAACACCTGAACTAGTTGTTGCTAAAGCGACAAAACTTTTTGATCGTACAACAGCTAATAAAGCACGGTATAGAAACGTTTTTCCAGTTCCTCCAGGTCCGTCAACGAAAAATGCTCCTGATTTGTTAGAAAATATCCTATCAAGAATCGTGTCATACGCTTTTCGTTGTTCAGTATTTAATTTTCTCTCTAGAAGCAAATCTTCTTCTCTAACAATGATATTTCTTTCAAACCGACAGTCATTGATTTCTCTGATAGCAACCGAAGTTTAATTTTTTCAGGAATAAGATTATATTCATTAATATCACGTCCCATTAAATGCAAAATATTATTAATATGATTTAAAGCCATAAAACGAATATCTTTAGCATTCATGTTAGGTAGAATCTTAAAATCTTCGGACATCGAATCTTCAAATTATTTCCAAAGTTCTGTTGGATTAGCGGGATTACGGTATACCAATAATGTTGCAAATAAACGCCTTAAACTATATGGCATTTGATAATTTGTAGCTTCAGACATACATTCAACCAAGTTGTTATCACAGTGTAACAATCCTCTTTTTTCTGCAGCCTCCCTAAATGTACTATAACATTTGCCGTCAACTTTACATAAGTCTTGATATGATTTTGGTCCTCTAACGTTCATCAGCAATAATCTAAGGTAATATCTTTCTCCTTCTGTTGGATGACATGTTACAACACGTTCAATTACAGTACGTTATTTTCGACGTGTCCACATTTTTTCCTTAAATGACCATACAAAGTACTTAGAAAATTCTTTGTATAATAATAACATTTGCATAGCATCTTTATTTGTTCTGTTCATATCAAAGAATTCAGTTAATATTATTTTTCGAATCATCGGATTACTCAGTATTCTATCAACATTCTCAATACTTTTAAAATAGACAAATTGTTGTCCTTCCAAATGTAATTGAAGGTGAAAAATACTTGGAGTCATTTCACTTATTGGGAAACAAAATAATCGCCACGCAACTTCTGGAGGTGAAACCCATCTCGCAGATTGATATTCTTTTATTTCATTTATGTCTGTATCTGTATCAGTGCCATGTATATGAAATGTAATTTTATCGTGTCCTTTGCAAATATATTTATAAATATATTTCACTACCTTGATATCAGAACAAACTTCAACATTCATATGAGAATTATACTTGCAGAGCAAAAATAGATTATATGGAACTACCCAAGAGTTATCGAGAAACTCACCTCTTACTTCAACAACTTCTCCGGTTCTTCTCCTTCTGTATATTGGATATGAATTCTTCCCTTTTGATGTTTGTTCAGCAAAATCTTTTGGATACTTGAATTTGCAAATGTTATTTTTCATGCAAATATTTGTAGGATTTAACTTTCCACAAGACCATGTATCATATGTTTAATAACAAGTGAATATACATCGCGATCTTTTTTAGAATCAGGCAATTCTGCACAGACAAATTTATCATAAGATTCGGGAGTCAGTAATTTGTGTTCATCAACAAGTATAATAAGGAAATGAGCATGTGGAATACCACATTTTTGGAATTCTATAGTATACATGAATCCTGCAACTCTTCCAAAGATTTATCTTTTTAAAATATCCGTCTTTAATTCTTCTACCTTTGCTCTGAAACTCTACTAACTAAATCATGTCTGTTTTGTACCTCATCAGCTAGTGACAAATGTTCTTTTATTTTTGGCCCAGAAGTATTACAAGTCATTGTTATAAAAAATCAAGTTTTCCAAAATATTGTACCAGCGCGATAGCATCCATGTACCGTCTACGCATGTCCCTTGGGCCCCCTATAAATGTTACAGGGAGGAACGTTTTCTTTCCAATTTTAAAGGCTTCTCTTTCACCACATCTTAAAATATCAAGCAGTCCTTGCAAGACTTCAATTCTAAATAAATCTGGATTAAATGAGAAGAAGTCTAATCTTTGTGTTTCAAGCTTTATATATACATCTACTATAAATTGTTGGAATATTCTTCCACAATGTATCACTTCATTTGTTTCATTATTTCTTATTTGAAATTTGTAACAATAATACTCTCAACAAGACACTATATCTCTTTTTCGTTTTCCTTTTTGTAATGATTCGTCTTCCATATCAAGAAATGCATCAACTGAGCACATGTTTGATATACTGGGCAATTGTTCATGTTCACAGTGAGCTCTACGTTTCGTCACATTGTTTGTCTGGATAGTTTTTTTGATTCCACAATGCCATCCATTTTCAGCGAAGGAAAATAATAATGGATACCGCAACAGATCATAACATCCATAATAATAATGTACTAATCGAGCTCTATTGTTGTGGGTATAAATTTGAATATGTGGTGCAGAAATGTCTGTAGGATTTTCTTCAAGCCATAATGCCGCAATCTCTGATGAGCTAGGTAAGTTATATGTACGTTGATCTAAGGTTGAGTCGCATTTAAGAGCAATATAGAAATCAGATAAGTGGGGAACATTTAAGAGAGATTTTAGGAAAATAGTGTATGGATTTACTTTCAATATGTCCATCAACGTTTTCACTATTGATTCATTAATTTTTGTCGAACAAGCCATCCTATTAGCTAGTTCATTACCATGATCATAGAAGTACAACTGTAAATTCCTGGGTTTTTCATTGAAAGGAATTAGATCATCTATGAAATGATACATTTTTCTCTGGACTCTAAATGTGTAGATACCGCAATTTCTTCTCGCTAGATCTTTATCATACTTTACACCAAGTGAAGTAAATGCAAACATGTTGTTGTACGTTCTAATATAAGTTCGAAAGTTTTCAGATTCTTCAGTATTTCCAAAGTATAGCTCTGATAATTCAGTTGGCATTTTATGAGATGTCAACGTTATTGAACTACTGCTACAACAAAATCCCGGAGGTTCATATTCGAACCTCTTTGCACGACAGTATTGGTAGTGCAGAACGTTTTTTAGAGCAACATAGTCACTTCGTTGCTCTTTATCAGCCAGAGACACCTTTTTGGCTTGGCTATGAACTGAGTATATAAGAAGTATCGTTTAAAAAACGAAAACACGAAGGCATACGTATGGTGGACATTATTATAATAAAAAGTTTATGCAAACCTTTGATTGGAACAACGTTCAAGGAAACATGAGGCAGGTTAGATGTACCCGATGTGGAACCTTATATACAAATAGTCAAAGATTACAGTAATGTACAAATAATATGTTATTCTCAAGAAAAGTATAATGTAAAGGCAGGTTTACTTGTTTCACGAATGATAGGGGAATCCAATGTACGCTTTCCTTTTTTCTAGATTATCCATCAGTCTAGTCGTGCAAGTTTGAAGACTGGTAGCTAGTAAATAGCATAGCCAAGACATTTAAAAGCGTACAGTGAAGCCGCAGTAGATGCAATAGAGTGTAAAACATCATGTAGCATTTTTGTATTTAGTTTATAGGCACATATAAGATAAGTAACATATCATACTCAATCTTCAAGCAAAATTAAGAAGCATCCTTGTCGTAATAATATATAGTGTATAAAACATGAGTACAATATTATAACCTTTTTAACGAAGCGAAGGATATGGGTACCTGTTTCACAAACAATAGGGGGGGTCTAAAAACAGAGTGCAATAGAGCACGTACTATCTGAGTATTTTTCAGAAAGAAATCTCATTTCTTGTATTCTTGATTCTTTTTGGTAACTCTCTTATCTTCTAAGTCAGTAAATAGATATCAACAGTGATGAAGATTACAAGTTCTTGAAAGAACAGGATTAGGTAGTAGCTATTTAATCTCAATTATTTTTATTTATTTGTTACATATTGAGGTAATAATTGTTTGAAATATAGAAGACAAAATGACTATATTTCAAAGAGGGGTTGTTGTGAATTACCTCAGATCCAGGGTACTGAAGTTTAATGACAAAAAAGGTATCTGCTTTTTCAGTGCTTTCATGTGATTCTTGGTAATTGGCTTTGCTTTTCACATGACCCTTTCTTTGTTACCTGTCTTTCTTGTGTTCCTTGTTACCTGTCTTTCTTGTGTTTAAAGACTAAGGATTTACGTAAAATTTGGATGTTTATCTTATTACCTATACGGGTTTTTAGTAATTGAGTAAATGTAAGGATCTCTAGTGAATATTATTGTGTTCTGAGTATATATAGTTGAAGATCCTTTTTTTGCAAGACAGAAGTGATTATCAAATTCTGTTAAGCACCCTGATTAATGGGGCGCCGCGCAATGTAAAAGTATGGTGATAAATAAGGTATTATACTAAGTTTCCAAGCAAAACACATAAGAACCATTTGGGTTGTTATGGTAATATTCACATTCATTACGAAAAAAATTGCATTGATCAGGAATACAAATATCCTTTGCAAAGACATGCCATACGTTAAACCAAATGATCAAGTATAATATCTTTAATTTTTCCTGTTTGGTTCTTTCATATTTTGGTTCAAATATTCACGCAAGAAAATAGCTCAATACAAACAAAGTCATGAAGAAATCAAGCAAATAGCCCAGTAGAGGAAAATCATCAAGAAAGCAATAATGCAAACCAAAATGACCTAACAAATTTACATGATATTCAAAAGGTGTAGTGTTTCAAACATTTGAGAAACTGATCAAAAAAGTCCAAAAGTGAAAAAGTGCCATTGTGTTACACAACAGGTTGCAAATCCCATTAATTACTTAGCAAAAGTTCTTAGTACTCTTCTAACTTCACCCTAACTAAACGTGATTCTAAAGTTCACTGATAACAAAATATTCTATTGTTAACTTACCTCATAACTTAATTTTCATCATCAGTAGCTTTCAAGTAAAGATTCTCAGTACAACAATCTAACCTTTTTCCGCAAGGGAAGGAGGTTCTTGTATGGCAAGAGCAGTTTGTTTTAGAAATCCTGTTTTGTCCCAATATGATGTTGCATGCTCTGGGACAACAACAATCAGACTTTCAACAAGGCTTGGCTTTGCAAAATTTTGTCTTCTCATACGTCGCGATAGCAACGTCGCTTCCCTTTTATGAGCAGATATTTGGCTATGCATATGACGCCGTTTGAGCTGCATTGCAACCTCTTTTTTTTTTCTGCGTATGAATAATTGTTTGGTTCTTTGGAATCCATCAGTTATGGCAGTCCAATTTTCCTTTTCACCTATAAATATTTCCAGCAGAAGTTCTGGTGAGATGTTTAAAAAAGGCATAAATTATATTTGTAATCATATCCGGTGGAGTTTTAGCATTTCTGAACCTTCCAGTTCGTTTTCCACCCATGAAATCTTCCCATAAGGCAGAAAATTACAGTTTGCTCGTATTGTTAAATTGTTGTTATTAACTTGATCTATTATTGAATCTCCGAAAACAAAAACTGCTTTTTAACCACATCCTGTGGTAGTTGCAATTTCGCTTCACATGCACTAAACAAAAGAAAAACAACACACAACAAAGCTATTCCATTCACCGGAAAAACCAAACAAGAAGATAACATTGTTACATGAAAAAATATTTTTTCCCTTTCTATGTCCTATATCAACAATTCAAGATACTACCATACCAAAATAGCTATTTAGTAGCTTATACTGTTAAAACACCTTCTTCTTGCTCGTTCTGAAAATCCTCTACGTGACTGAAATAGCAAGACTTTGAGAACATCTATCAACTTTTACAGATTCATCAGTTAATTAATTTTGAACCAAAAATAAACTCTATTGAAATTTGTGTCCTTTTTTAGCAAAAGACACAAGGCATGGATGGTTTAGTCCAATTGATACTGTCTAATTGAAAGCCGAAGCAGTTGTTAGTATATCGTTGTAGGTTTCCCCAACTATTTCACACTCGAGAAATTAAACCCAAATAATAGTAGAAATCTTTTAAAAAAAGGCTAATTCATTGAAGAATTACCTCAAACACCTAAAGAACAAAGCCGACAAACAGATTAAACTCTCTGAGCAGTAAAGACCTAACATGCTATCAAATATTAAATAGAGAAACATGGGAGAAGAAGAAGAAGGGGAAAACTCACAAGAAACAACGATCCAAACGGGAAAATTCACAAAAGTGCAAAGATAAGATCAAGAAGCGCAAGGAGCGAATATGTGGAAACTGGGAATCAGCAGACGGCGGTGATTTTCTGATATTGGTGATACTGAATTTGCAATAAACTGGTTGTTAACCTTTTGATACAGAGTTTCCTGACTGGTATCGATAACAACAAGAAGAGTGAGAAGAGAGAAGGGAAAGAACATCTTGTAGAGTGCGGTGGTAGCCAGTTGCCAGGTTTTGATGGATTAACATAAAAAATTAGATGAAAAGACAAAATTACCCTTGAAGTGTGAAGCAGACATGTCGTCCAGGTGCCTGCTAAGTCCCTCTTATAAGATAGTAGAATTTGTACTGGGCCCTTAGTGAATAAATAACGATATTTTACTTCCATCCATTTGGGCACTTTTGTATTTTTGTCTATTGTGTAAAAATTATATAATATAAGCATATCACGTGAAAAATTATCTTACATATTTATACTAGTAACTATTAATTAATTTATTATTATAATAGGTTAAAATACATTGATCGTCAAAATTATCTTCACCGAACATATAGATAACTTAAATATTTTTTGTTTTACCATACAATAAAAGCAACATTTGGCGGGGATGCCTCAGTATCAAACAAGGTTTTGACGGAAAGTGGAGTGAGACTCGAGTTGCAAAATATGTTGGAAATTCACTAAGATCTTAGGCTATTCTTTTAGGAACTTAGATCATTGTTGGGATAACTTATTGTTTCTTACTATCAACCATACAACACGTTTACAGGGTTTTCCTTTGAGCAATGGCCATCTGTAGAGAAGATGGAGAAAAGTTTTGCTGATAAACTTCTCAATCGATCAGGAAGAGAAGAAGGGAAAGAAGAGATGAAGTCTTCAGACAAGACTTAGGGATTTCGGATCTATCTAGGTAAGGAGTATAACTGGTCTCTCAATTAATGAGACACGTGGCAGCATTTCGACCCTCAGCTGGATTTAATCTTGGCCTTTGATATGGCACACTATGCTCAAAATGAAAAGGCTGAAAATTGCACACACGTGCTCACACACATGTGCAGTACATAGTAGAAGAATAAAAGTGGTTATTTTGTTATAGCATAGGGAATAAGATCATGACAAGTGTATGGAGAATATTCTTTAATTTTTTTTATTTTTCATTATTTATTTCAGCATACAGAGTTGTATATATACAGAGTTTCAATGATATAATATACATAGAGAAAATTCCTTCATCTTCCTCATCAAATCTTTCACCATCCTCCTATATACCACTTCTAGGTTGTTCAAATCGAACCAGAAAATCATACCAAATCGAATCGATTGATAAATTCGATTAGGTTTGGTTTGATTTGATTTGGTATTGAGTAAAAATACCCGAACCAAACCGACATATAAATATATAATTTTTATATACTTTTATGGCTTTATAATTTCTTTAGAAAATGTCTAGAAATATTTGGAATCCTATTATGAAATATAATATTTAATATAACTATAAGGTGATGCTTTATTTTTGTTTTCTTTAAATAATGGATTATAGTTCTTATCAAGTATATTGAAATGTGTCAATCATCTCTTTGTTGTTCCTTATTCATATGTCAAGATTTCTTATATTTTTTTCCGAATATGCAGTGGTATTTCGATAATTTAAAATTAAATAAAATATATCATTATTTAGGTATCATATTGATTTTTATGTTTAATTATTAAATTTGATTATTTGTGAAAGTGTACATCAACGAAAAATTATTGTTAGACTAATCACAAAATAACTATCATGTATTACTAAAAAATATATCGTAAGAATATTTAATAGATCTATTTCTGCTAATTATTTTAATATTTTTTAATTATAATTCACTTATTAAAACTTTATCTATAACTTTAACAAAGTAAGATTGAAATAAGACTCACGTATCAAAAAAGTCTGAAAATCTAAAAAATTCGATAAAACCAAACCAATTCAAATGAATGGAGTTTGTTTGGTTTGATTTTGATAAAACCCGAACCAACTTCAACAACGTTGTGAGTGACCAATTTGAGCAAAAGATCAAGCAATCGGAGGGACCCATTTCGTCTTCTTCATATTTTCTTAGAACCATAACAATGGTGTTTCTAAGTTTCTTCAACAACTTGGTGCTATGATTAAATTATAAACTCAAATCAGCAACAACAAATAACTTATACCCATATTCTCAATTTCGCTTTCAGATGTGGGTTTCGAAAATTCAAGCTCCAACGCTTCGTCAATAGTGGTTTAGCTCCTGTGTACAAATCTCACCTCCCTATTCGCTGATAAAAGTTATAACTCCTGAAATGATGCGTTGAGCTCTTTAACGATTTCACATTGATGTTAAAAAAATCAAACAAAACCCCAAAACCACCATTAAAGCACCACGTAAGCTTATAGCCATCCGCCACAACCTAAAATCGAGCGGCTGCCAAACTCCACCACCAGAATATTCTATTAGCGACATCCCTATACTAATCATCATAGCCAATAGCCCCGTTTTCGAACAACGGAAAACATCCAGTGACCACCGGTGAACGTTGTCGCTTACCAACAAGCAAACCCCAACCCACTTCCCCTGTTTCATCTATAAGATTTCACTTAAATACCAAATTGGTACCTTTCTGTTATGATAGAACTTTGTTGGATTTCCTTAGAAATGTGCTTTGTTATGAGTTTACTGTTGATTTATGTACATTAAGAAGAAAGGGGCTGACGATGGAAAGAGAGAGAAAGTGAGGGGTTCGAATAAGTGGGGGTGGTAAAGGAAGAGATATAAATAGCTATATGAGATTAAATATGAGTAGCGTGAAGTGGCACGAGGGGAGGGGGTCGAGTTACTTGGCAAGTGACATGGAAAAGATTCAGCTGTCACGATGAAGGAACGTTAGGGTTAAGGGAAATTCTAGAAAGTTTGTTAACGGTAAGGGTGGATCTAAACAAAAAGTATAACGGGGACAAACTTAAACTATATACCATAGTAGAGGGGCAATTTTGGATCTTTTTCCAAGGTAAAAAAACTTTGTTTATGCAAGATGAATATGGTTCTAAAACATGGGTCAAGTTGGATGGATTGGACTATGACCCATTGTTTAGCCCATCTAGACCCAAATTATCTTAGCCTAAGTACACTTTGAGCTCGGTTGGTCAATGACCCATTTATTGACTCAAAACATTTTGACCCGCCCATATTCATCCCAGCCCGCTCATTTACTACCTAATTCGTGACCTAACAAAGTTAATAAATTTAATAACATGATTAAACGTTTTCTAAAATAACTTTTATGTAATTCAAAAGTTCAATTCTTATCAAATATTGTTCTTTTAAAATTAAAATAAAATAGCACAAAATATTCAAAATAATTTGGGTTAACACTCAAGCTCAATAGATTTGACAATCAATTTCACATGCTTAGCTAATTTCTGCAAACACTCACAGCAAGTCAGGAGTATTAGGCACAACATCGTTACGTTATTACTTATTATCAAATAATAGCTCCTTACGATCCTTTTCGCTGTCACTTTAACAAACAATTTGATTGAAAATTTGTCTCTTGGTTAGAAATCAAGAAGAAATTAATTACTTTTGATACCATTACCACCCTTACTAATTTTTGAAAGAGATAGAGAGAATTTAGTTAGATGCATGTACCTTACCAATAATGTTACTGAATGATTTTTTGAAACAGAATTATTCCCTAACATTAGCATTCGTATGATTCATATCACCCTAGTATTAATTAAGATTTAGAGGCACAAGCAATTGTTTTCCTTAAATTTAAAAACTTTAGGAAATATACTACAGATGCAAAAATTCCTGTAAATAATTCAAAGAAATTTATTCATGACAGACCAAAAGGTCTTACACACAGCAGAAAACAGTCCAAATACACCACTATAAAACAGAATTTCAAACAAGTCCAAACTTATAGAACCAGACTTAATTTGTCTATATATATTTCCCCTATTTTAAGCAAGCTTGACATCAATGGTCTTAGGTTTCTTACGCTCGGGCGGTGGCAATTTCTCAACAGTGACTTTAAGAACTCCATCTTGACAAACAGCAGTAATGGCATCAACGTTTGCATTTTCAGGCAAAACAAATTTCCTCATAAATTTTCCAACTCTTCTCTCCATTCTCAGATATTTCACTCCTCCTTTCTCGTCCTTCTCCTTGTCCCTCTTCCTATCTCCGCTCACCACCAAAACATTGTCATCTTCCACTTGAACCTTGATTTCATTGGCTTTGATTCCCGGCATGTCAACGATGAAGATGTAGCAGTTGGGATACTCTTTCACGTCCGCAGGTGTGGCTGCCATGGCTTTTGCATCTCGAACGTAGGCTCTTGTTGGGTTGTTCTGTGTTGGCTTCTCGTGATCGTCTGTAAAGTCTAGCATGTCTTGAAGAGTGGAGAGAAGCCTAGAGTCGATGCCGAAGTTGGTGAAATCCATGGTAATTAATTGCTCGAGTTTGTTTGAATACTCTGTATAGAATGTGTTTGATAAAATGCTTCAATTGCTTCCCTTGTAATTGGTTATGTATTTATAGCAGGAGGGAGCCGTGATTCGAGAATGTTGCTAGAGATTTCTAGCTTAACTTTAGGGAAAAGTTCCGAGTGTTATGACTAAAGTTGGCATATAGCATGAAGGTACGAGATCCTACATGAGTTTTTCTGAATCCACTGGAATAATTAAGAGTCAAGGTCAAACACACATAGTTTTGGGCTGGCCTATATCTACATTATTACAAGCTTTTGGGCCTTTTCTCTAAGGTAGAAATGACACAGGTAACCACTAAAGGGCTACAGCGTATCTTGAATTTGAGTTTTTGACTAATCTCGCTTCAACATTTCCCCACACACAAATGGAGTACCAATTAATCAGGCAAAGTCTTAACATTTGTAACTTAACATTACAACCTAAAAGAAGAAAAAAAGAACGCTTTAAACAGTTGCAAGATAACCACTTGCAAAATTACTTCAAACTTCAAAATAGGGGATAATATTGTCAACAAAAACATTACACCACTCTCTTAGTGCATTACATAGGCTTAAGTTGTATACACTCAAAACTCAACATTTTTATACTATCAGACTTGTTACATAGAAACATTTATTGTTAATTATAACATGACATGATAGTGTAAAATTATTTTGGTATACGAACTGTTGCAATAAAATTATACTCGAACAGTCACCATTAACATTCTGAAAAAGCATAACCATACAGATACATATAAGCATTTACACATTCTTTTTACATATTTAGACTTCTTTATCAACACATTTACATACTTTCTTCAACGTCTAGGGTACTAGGACCAGAACCCTTTAAACTACAAGAGACAGTTTTTAACAGCAAAAGAAACTAAGCAAAAACCAACACTGCCTGATTATTTAGATAGCACAAACATCTTAGTCAGTTTTAACTTCACTGGGAACTCCATCTTGGACTTGTTGACTCCCTCCTTCAGTTGCTTGGACACCACCACCGCCGGTAGTACTAGTCTCTCCTCCTCCCAACTTAACTTCAATCACTTTTGGCTTCTTGGGTTCCGGCGGTGGCCGCTTCTCCACCGTCACCACCAGCACGCCGTCCTGAAACGCCGCCGTTATCCCATCCGTGTTAGCATTTTCCGGCAGCACAAATTTCTTCAACAACTTCCCAAACCTCCTCTCCATTTTCAAATACTTTATCCCTTCTTTCTCTTCCTTCTCTTTCTCTCTCTTCCTTTCTCCGCTCACTACTAACACATTTTCATCCTCCAAATGGACTTTGACTTGGTCGGGTTTCAACCCTGGCATGTCCACTAAAAACTGGTAGGTTTTAGGGTATTCTATTACATCTGCTGGTGTTGCTCTCATGGCTTTCGTGTCTCGTATGTAAGTCCTAGATGGATGTTGAGGTTTTTGCTCTGTTGTTTCGTCCATGAAATCAAACATGTCGTGAAGTGCACCTATCATCGATGGATCAAAACCCAAATCTCTAAGAGCTAAATCCATGATTGAACTTATAGAGTTGAGGTTCTTTTGGGGTGATATTTTGGCTGAAGAGTTGTTTTAAGGGAGAGATGTAAAAGGAAAGGGAGAGTGACAACACATTTATATGAGGCTGAGTTGAAGTGGATGAATGTTTTGATCATAATCCTTAACAATATTGGATAAACACAACAGATGTCATGTAGTAGAACGTACACGAGGAAGTTCTCTCGACCGTATATGTACACACACATGCAAATGTATAAGACAAAATATATACTATAGGGCCATTTTTGTCATTTCAGGTGCTGCTGACGCGTTCACTCTATCGATTCTTCTCAAAAGCACCGCTTCTCAAAAGCGAGCTGCATCCGGTTTCAATACGGGTCATAAGGGTATTTATGTCATTTTATTGAAATATAACAATACTATTGGGTAAAAGAATTGATTACTGTAGCTCCCACAAAACAAATTCAGCGTGTTGACCATTTTACCCATCTTTTTTGATATGCTATTTTAGCTAGAGTCCTACACGTGCTATCAGTTGCCAAATTATGTTGGGCCCACAAGTATAATGAGTTCACTGACAAGTTTGCATGTACTTTTTCTTTTTGGCTATTGATTTAATTCAATAAGAATTTAATCTAAAAATGAACTTTTTAAAGAGTTTTTCAACTTCTGTTAATGGACTATGGAAAAGAATTAACTTTTTAATTTCTTGAGCCTTTTAAATAATATACTATATTGCTATAATCAAACTGTACAGAAAAAATTTCATGGAGGTCTTTTACTCTTCCGTATTTTAGCTTACGATGCAAAGTTGGTATGACAACATATTTGAATTTAATTTATGTATACCATAAGTGTTACATAAAAATTATTATAAAAGAGAATATTTAAAACATGAGAGCTAAAATGTCAAAGAAACAACCCGTTTAGGAGAAATGCATCTATTTTCTCATTTTACAGTAATTATCATAATCATATTTGGTTAGGAGCTTTGTATAATTCCCTCCTAAAAAAATAACAGGAAAGATGAAAAAGAAATCTCATTGAATGACATAAGGCCAAACGGCATGTCACAAATAAGCAGTATACTAAAATTGAGCAAGTAGCTTCGAATAAGCATGCTGCAGCTCTCCTCATTTTCTCCTTTTAACGTTTTTACAACACATGTATAACAAATAATCTGGCATGATATGCAATGCAAGTGACTTAGCTTTTGATGTGAAACTAAAGCATTTCCTAATTTTTCAATTGACACAAAAAGGAAAGTACACAACCGAACATTATAAAATAGCTAAAATAACATTTACACAACGGATATTTCTAAATGAACTAAAGTTGTTTATCTATTCAATTGGTCTAACCAACAATCCTTCCAAACAACTGCAAAAATAAAATAAAAAGTTTAACGCTAAACAACTATTGGGTCTGTGCTTAGCACAGGCTACACCCCACTAGTAAGACAAAAAGGTACATATCATTTGTTTAATTGCGTTTACGAGGAATACAATATATTGCTTCCTCATTTTTAAGTAGTACTACATAATATTTGTAGTTACTACAAGTTTGAAACTTATGCTTAATATTAAATAAGAATAAAATGTGAAATTAAGTTAAATTATTCAATTTAGATAAAGTTGATCTTTATTTGCAATGGTCGGAAAAAAATAAGACCACATATATAAACTATAACAGAATATATTTAAAGTCGACTTATGTACATCATTAGTGCAATGTGTTCTAATCCCTTTTAATTAGTATAGTTTCTATTTTACTGTTAGCTAGCGTTTTGGACATAAATTTCATTGAAACGTGAAAAATAAATATTGAAATGAGATGAAAATTTGAAAGTTGAAATTACGTTTGGACATGAATTTTACTTGAAAACAATTTGAATTTTTGTGAGTAGAAAATTTTAATAACTTCAAAAACTACTCTAGAGCTGTTTGGTATTTGAAGATTAATTTATTTTCAAATTCTGTCAAAACATGAATAAAATCTATATAAAAAACAGATATTTAAGAAACAAAAAAAAAACTTTCAAATTCTATGGTAGACGGGGGCTTAATTCCTTAATCAGATTTCTAAACAAGACGTTAATTTATTTGTATTAATGTGATCTTATGTCCAGTTAATACAATTTTTCTCTCAAACTAAACGAGCCCCTACTTTAGTGTGATTAATAGAAATTACCTACCTTAAATTGTAGATGGTAGCATATTATCGGTTTATAGATGAGACGTGGCAGAGTAGAGAAGTCTTAGGCGGGCACGAAGGCAGGATGATCCATGTGTTCTTGCCAGATCAGTTTTGCACGTATGTTCAGCTCATTCTATGTTTTTACGTATGGCCCTTATGGCATGAAACAGAGTCATCAAAATGATTACATAACTCTGAAATTAAAAAATGAACTCGATTAATTTCTGAATTTGATCATAGACTGATATAGTTTCCATTTGACTTTGCATAAATCCAAAACATTACATTTGCAGAAATTTAACATATTTAAGTCATAAATCCAAAATATTAAAGTCTAATTTTGTATACGGTCAAAACCGGATTCGCTCTTACTAATCGAGATTGAAATATGATAGGTCAAAGTTTGACCTCGAATTATATTGAACCAAGGTGCGAGGTTATATTGTTAAGTTCGAGATCCTGGGACCGAACAAAGTCGAGATCAAGCGAGATCGAGGGAAATTTTCTAAGGCGAATAACAGAAGGACGAAATATCCGCGATCAGTTATAGATCACGGCGAAAATCTCGGCATGTATCAAGGATATGCCGATTAATTAGCAAATAATGAGATTTTTTTATATATAGATTTGTATCAAGAGTAGGACTCCCCTACTATATAAAGGGACAGTGGCGAAGCTAGAAATTTTTTCAAAGGTGTTCAAATTTAAAAGAAGTGAATTTTTTTTCCGGCAAAGGGTGTTCAATATGTGTTATATACCTCTAAAATATAATATTTTACCTACGTACACATTACAATTTTTCGACGAAGGGTGGTCAGTTAACAACATGTGGCTTCGCCACTGTAAAGGGAGGGGGGGAGGGGTGTCTGATCATTTGTAAAACACATCACATTATGCAACATACTGTTATGTTCTAGTTTTTATCATCTTGTTATTCTGTTCATACATCAGTTAAGACATCTCTTGGTTCAAGGGTGATAGAAGTCGAGGGTCAAGGCGGTACGATTCGCATGGTTTGCATTTATTCTTTTATCGTCTATTTCAATATTAATCTGTTCTCTTAATTTGTACAAGTTATATCACATATTTTTAAAGCCGCATATAAATTCAATCGGATAAACAAATTTCTAACAAGATTGTGCTACAGAGTCTAGATATTGGACTTTTCAATATTGAAGCAAACCACATTTGCAGATCGTTTTGAATTCTGCTTTTTCTTTTCTTCTTTTCTTTCAGCCACCTATAGAAAAAAATTCCCTTATTGGTTGGTAAGAAGAGAAGGTTTGACGCAGAGAAATTTCTCTGTTGAGATATTATGTGTACTAGTGAATTATCAATATTATCTAATTTAATAAATAAATGTTGAGTAGAAACAAAGAAAACAGTTTGAATTATCAAAGTGAGTGTGTGATACAAGCCATTTTTGAAAGCTAGCAAGAAGTTTCTGATTGATTAACTTTTTTCTTTTTTCCCTGTTTAAAAGCTATTATGGTGAAAACTTAGAAAGAATATCAATTTATTCTGTTTGGACGTGTCTATGCTTTTAGATTCACAACATTTGACAATAAAATGAGATTATAAGAACAGAGATGAATATTTCTATTAATAGTGTTGAGCCATGAAATTTATCAAACATTGACATACGCTGAATTTGCAGATTTTCGTGCTGCTGATGATAATATGTTATACCTCTTTTTGTGCCATATACGCAACAAACGTATTGTGTTTCCAATTAAAAGCAGTGCCATTAAACCACACCATACTGTAACTCCAATTTCAATAACCTGACCAAGTGGTTCACTGTCCTTTTTAGGCGTGACGATGTAAATTGATATGCCATAAGTGAGTGCTGTAGTAGTAACTGTTAACCACATTATAACCATCAAACCCCACATGAAAAGCCTGCGCTTAAACGGCAATCCACTAATCAGCAGCAATATTGTGCTGAGAGAGGATACAAAGGCAATGGTGTTAGCACGAAGGAAATATCGATACGAGTTGGGATGATTATAAGCCATTACTGCTTCCCCAGCTCTATGTGACGGTATTCCCTTATTATCCAATTTTCCAGGGTCTTGCCAAACACCTCCTGGAGGGTTCATTCCAGCTTGGAATGCCATTGTTGCAATAAGTGAGGCCACCACCATTATTGTTTCGCGTTTCTTGGATAGCCAATCGCCTTTGGATGGGTGGCTTTGGGCCTGATTTCCGCCTAAATATGCTGGTGTTGTTGAAGCTGGTAGTGAATGCTGAGTTGCAGCTGATTTATTCGGAATTTTGATACTATCATTTTTTATATCCTTTGCTCTTAAGCCTCCAGCTTCTCTAAGACTCTCTCCAATTTGTAGATCAATCATGCCTCTCCTACTTTGTGCTAAAATATCTAATGTTGTATTCCCATTTGCATCCATTGCATTCACATCTATTTGATTTGTCTTTAGCAAGTATTTGATAGTCTGCAAGAAATGGTAGGTGGTTTAGTCGTTATAAGAAAATAAAGTTACACAATTTCGCACCCAAGGGTGTGACCTAGTTGAGAACCAAAGGTCTCAAATTCAAATCCTAGCGTAAATAAAAAAACACAAGGTGATTTTTTCCCATTTCAAGCCTTGGTGAACAGAGTTACCTGGTACCTATTGCTAGTGGGAGGTAGCAGGTATCCCGTGGAATTAGTCAAGATGTTTGCAAGCAAACCCGAATAAAGCGATTATAAGAAAAAATGAAGTAAATTTCTTTTCTAAGGAACAATAGCATACCTCAATTTGCTTATCAGCAACAGCCAAATGTAGATTGGTGAAGCCATCACTATCCTTTGCATTCAAGAATTCATGGTCCCATGATCCAATCTCCATCAGCACCTTGAGAACCTCCAGCTGATTATGCTTCACACACAAATGCAAAACATTTTCCCCACTGATCGTCGTTCCTAGAGCTGCACGAGGCCTGATTTGTATTAGTTCTTTGATGACTTCAACTCGACCTTTGATGGCTGCTAGATGGAGAGGATTTCTACCGTCGCGATCACGAGCTAAGCATATATCAGGATTCACCACTAACAACATCTTGATAATTTGTAGGTGTCCTTTAGCTGAAGCTATGTGAAGAGCTGATGATTTTCTCGAATCCAATTCAGCTGCAAGCTGAGGATTTTGAGCCACAATTAACTTCACAAACTCAACATGCCCACGCATTGTTGCTATGTGCAAAGGAGTTTCATTGAAGCAAGTTAAGGTAAGTCTATCAAGAATTAAAGCATCTTGCTGAAGTAATTCTTGTAAAGTTGTTACATCTCCTTCAACTGTAGCTTCATAGAGTTTCTTCTCTATTTCCATGTTGCTCTTATCTGTTTTTCTCTCTTTCAATGAGATTCTTTTATTAAAAGAACTGGTTGATTTATATGGCTGATCTTTTCTACTAATTGGATCTAGTCATATTTGGAAAAGTCTTCTACTAAATTTAAAATTTTAGTCTTGCTTTAAAAGGATATTATAAATGTTTTGAACTAGTCTTATCTCCACACAAAAAAGAATTGTCTTATCTTCTTATGAAAAATGACCTTCAAAACGACCACTCTTCCTCGAAGCTACCCGGAGAAAATGACTATTCTTCCTCAAACAAGTGAACTGGTTAATCGATTTATTTAAATTGTAAAACATGGTGTGTTTGGTACGAGGGAAAATATTTTCTAATTTTCCAATTTTTCCATTGACTTAAATATTTTGGAAAATATTTTTATTATCAACTCGTTTTCCTCCAATTAGAGGAAAATGTTTTTCTTATCAAGAGAAGGAAAATGTTTTCCAAAATTCCTTCTCAACCTTCCCCACCTTCAAATTCAGCCACCTAACCCCACCCCACACCTCCACACCCTCCCACCTAAACCCACTCCATGCCCTATCTCCAAAAGGTTTTCTTTCCGTCACCACTCACCCTACTACCCCACCCCCACACCAAAAATATTTTCGGAGGTTTATGTAGTTTACGGCGTTAGAAATTATAAAGGTTAGGGGTTCGAAATTTCGCGTTTTCGAAAGTTTTGCAGTTAAGAAATTTATGAAATTTGTGGGTTCGGAAGGTTGTAGGTTCGGAAGATTATGGCTTCATGTTTATTGTATCAAAATTATTTAGGAATACTCTTGAAAAAATATTTTTCTTAATTTGTATATCAAACACCAGAAAATGAACAAGATTACTACTTATTTTAAAAAAAAATATTTTCCACGAAAAACATTTTCTCTATATTGCTCGAGTCCTTCAAAGCCACAGAGTGCGTCTTTGGAGCAGATAAGATGGAGCGACATCTTTAAGGAATCCAAGAGCAGACATGGATGGTAAATTATGCGCAAGTCAGAAGTCAAATCAAATTTGAAGTGTGAACTACTTGTAATGAACTGTACTACTTGTAATCAAATCAAATACAAGTAAACTACTATTGTGTATGTTTAGACAAATTTTTATAAATCTTGGAAAAGAAAGTGATTCTAAATTATTATTGTTGATAGACTTTGAATATTCAACACGATGCTTGTCTGCGTTAGTTATGAATGAATGTGAGGTGGTTGTGCTCAGGGAACTTTTTTATTTGAAAGAAAAACACATACTTATCCCGTGGTTTCAAATACTACACAACTATTTTTTTAATACTTTTTGTACTAAAATTATAGAGTAAATTTCGTGGTTGGTCATTCAATTTTGTGTTCATTACGCAAAAATCATTCAACTTTGTGTTTGTTATCCAAAAGTCATTTTTCTTCTTTTGTTACACAAAGATCATTTTACTTTTAATTGACCAAATTTTATAATAATTTTACTTGAAAAGTTCATTATTCCCTTGAAAATATAATTCCTTTCATTTATGTAATACCTAGTATATTATATATTATACAATATCTATGTATTTTACTTGTAACTAAAATTATTTTATTTTATTTTATTTATTATTTTTATAATTTATTCGTACATATAATTTTTTTCATGGCACTCAGTTTGTTTAATCATATTTAAAATATAAAAACAACAAAAATAATTCATTTTTAATATTTATTTGAAATAATAAAATAAAGAAGAATTAACCCAATAACTTAAACTAAAAATAACAGATGGAGGTATAATATATGCATAATTTATGTATTGTATTTGTATAATTGTGTATAATTAATATATAATATATATATATATATATATATATATATATATATGGTCAGAAAAAGTAAACAATTAATATGGCCGGCTATTTGTGTAAAGATCCCAATAATAAAAATAGATTTGTTTAACAAATGATGCTTTTTTAGTCAGTAAAACTTTTTTTTTTTAAAAAAATTCAAAGATATTTATGTGTAATATTAATTTTTTAAATCTTTAGTTATTAATATTATTTATTTGAAAGTCTTAATATGGTGTGTGAGTATGCTAAATATGAGTATTTTATTTATTGGATTAATGAATGTCTTGGCTGATAAATTGACTTTGATTTTATTATTATCATTAAATATATTTTATTAGGCATGGTTAAAAACATTGATAATTTTCATTTCAAGTAGAAACCTTAGAGGAATGTGTTATATTAATATTATTTCTATTTATTATATTCGTCTCAATTTAGCAGACTGATTTTATTTTTGATGGTAAGTTTGACAGGTTTTTGGAGCAATATTTGACCTTAATTTTTCTGAGTACAGGAAATGCTTTTCTGCATTTGGTTAAAAGAAAGAATGAAATACGATCAAATGCTCAACTTATAGCTCAAAATGGCTAATACATAAGGACGACTTAATAGTTAATAATCAAACTTCATAATTTTGACTTCCAAAGTCAACTCTTAGGACAAAAAGAAAAGGTTGAAATAGTGGATTATTTTCTCTGTCATTATGTTGGTATGAGCGCTTATGATTTGTCGACGTTGCCCTGTTTCGTGCTTGTAAGTTGTAACTAACCACGACAAAGTGTGTGGTTGACCAAAATTATAAAAAGCTTCCAGATTGGCGCAACTTTTCAATTTAATAATCCTGCCAGACCCTAAGGCTCGTTTGGTTGGTTGGAAAAAAGTTATTCCAGGATTAGTTATTTTACTTTTCTATAGGGATAAAAAAGCACTACAATTCCGGGATTAATTATATTGCAATTTTCTACCAACCAAACATATTAAATTTTGTCTCAAGATTAATTATTCTTTATCCCTCGTACCAAACAAACCCTAAGAGATCGTTGTGTTATTGGGAGGATTAGAATAATAATCTCGGAGTAGAATTTGATATCATATATATTTCACTGCATGTTGTTGAGACCCCACTTGTGGAAATACATACACTGATCATTTGTCTAGCTTTAATTTGGTCTTTGCAAATACATAGGCTAGTTAAAGTTAAGAGTTACAAGACATTGATCAATTTAGCAAACATTTTCTTGATTGTTGCTTCTTTCTCAACCATTTATAGAGCAAACGAATTGTGTTTCCGAGCAAAAGCAATGCCATTACAGAACACCACACTGTAACAGAAATTTCAATAACCTGACCAAGCTGTTCTCTGTCCTTCTTAGGCGTGACAATGTAAATCGATATGCCATAAGTGAGTGCTACTGAGGTAACTGTCAACCACATTATAACCATCAAACCCCACATGTAAAGCTTTTTCCTGAATGGCAATCCACTTATCAACAACAATATTGTGCTAAGAGATGCAACAAAGGCTATGGTATTAGCACGAATAAAGTATCGATACGATTTTGGATGACTATATGCCATAACTGCTTCCCCTGCTTTATGTGCCATTATTTGTATGGAATCAACTCCCTCATTGTCTTGCCAGACACCTCCAGGAGGGTTCATTCCGGCTTGAAATGCCATTGTTGCAATAAGCGATGCTACCACCATTATTGCATCGCGTTTCTTGGAAAGCCAATCGCCTGATAAGTCGTGCTTGTGGGCGTCGTGACTTATTGAAAGAGGAGTTGAAGATTCATTCTTAGGAAATTTTGCAGAATTTTTGGTGTTGGATGATGAAATATCATTGGCTCTTAATCCTCCAGATTTCCGGAGACTCTCACCAATTTGCAGATCATTTATGTCTCTTCGACTTTGTGCTAAAATGTCTAGTGCTGTGTTCCCATTATCATCCTTTAGATTCACCTCAATTTTATTGTTCCTCAACAGATATTTAACTGTCTGCAATTGTTAACATGAAATATTAACTCCATAATAATGTATCAAGCTAATTTTTTTTCCTATGATAGCCATCAAGTTGTCTAATGTTAAACGGGTCAAATATGAGCAAGATTTTAATAGTCTTTTTTTCTAGTGCAAAAGGACATGAACTTACCTCAATTTGCTTATCAGTAACAGCCAAATGTAGAATGGTATATCCATCTCCATCTCTTGCATTCAAGAACTCATGATCTGACATCATTTCCGTCAGCATCATCAGAATCGCCAACTGATTATTCTTCACACACAAATGCAAAACATTTTCCCCATCATTTGTTGTTGTCAGAACTGCACTTGGTCTGATTCGTATCAGTTCTTTAATCACTTCTACTCGACCTTTGATTGCTGCAACATGTAGAGGATTTCTACCATCGCGATCACGAACAAGGCACATTTCAGGATTCACCATCACCAACTCCCTAACAATTTCTATATACCCTTTAACAGAAGCTATGTGAAGAGGTGATGATTTTCGTAAATCCAGTTCAGCAGCAAAGTGAGGATTATGAGTAAGAATTAATTTCACAAACTCAACGTGCCCCCGCATTGTAGCTACGTGTAAAGGAGTTCCATTGAAGCAAGTCAATGTAAGTAGTCTATCAAGAATCAAACAATCTTTTTGAAGTAATTCGTGTAAAGTTGTTACATCTCCTTCAGCTGCAGCTTCATAGACTCTCTTCTCATCAATTTCCATCTCTTCCTCTTTCTTTCTACCAAAAATAATGAATAGTAGAGGTTTTATCTATTGTTCGAGATATGAAAATACATAAAATTATCTACTTAGAAAGATTCTTCGAATAAGAAGACGACGACTTTGAACGAGTCTTATCTACTAATTGATGGAACAAAGGGAAGAAGACCTTATAGGCACATACTAATAAGGAAGGCATCATCTAAGGATTGAAATTTGAAAATGACCTTATTTATTCTAAGTGCCCGTTTGGACATAAAATTTGCTCGAAAAAAATTATTTTTTTTCGAAACCAGTGTTTGTTCATAAAATTTCCAATTTTCACTTGACATCGCATTTTGAAAATTTGAAACATTGCAAAAAGTTTTTTTTCAAAATTTTCGCTCAATCACTCACAAAACTTCACAAACAACCCAAACTGAAATTTATGTTCAAACACAATTCTAAATTTCAAATATCATTTTCACGTGAATTTTTTTTGGACCATCTTTCGAATTTTACAATTCTTATGTCCAAACGCCTACTAATTAAATTGATAAGTTCCCATTAGAATAAGATCGTACTCATACTACGTTAATAACCCTTGCATAATTTGTATTCGAACCAAACAACTCTTAAATGTATATAACATTTTGTATCAAATAAGGAGAGTTTAAAGGTATAGAAAATTAACTTGTTTGAGAAATTTGATTCGAGATTATGCAGTATAATAATGGATGTCATAAAACATTCTTATATAAAAATTAAAAGCATGAAATTTTGTAATTGAAAAATATCAACTTTAAGATGAAATCAATCTAAAAGATCTTTTCGATTGCTTCTCCCATATGAATTTTGTGGTGTATTTGTTATGATGTTATTCAATTCGTCTACCAGATTATTTTACTAGTTACATGTCAAGCTGAGTTGGCGGTAAAGAGCCTAAGAGGAATTAGGTTTCCAAAATGATTCTATTCAGGGGCGGATTTAAGGGCGTGCGGTAGGATTTATCCGAACGAAACATTACCGTATGTATATATAACGCAAAATATGTTTTTACCCTTATATATTGTATATTGAATCCTTTTGACACAAAGCCTATTTGACCAGCTTTTAAACATTTTTTAACTTGTGGAAGTGTTTGGCAACAAAAAAAAAGGCTTAAAAAAAGTTAAAATCTCCTTTAAAAAAGTCAAAACCAATAAGTTGGAAAACCCAGCTTTTTTGAAATTGACTTAAAAGTCATATTGTTTTGACCAAGTATATTACATTCTTATCCCTTATAAATTTCTTAATCCCAAAATTACCTCTCAGTAGAAAATCCTACAACATACTATTTTTTTCTTTTCTCCACTCTTGTTGCAATAGCCTCTCTTTCTTCTTCGTCTTCTTCCATAACTTTCCTCTCTTTTCCTTTCATTTCTTTCTTTACACCTTCATTCACTATTTTTCCCTCTTTTTTTTTTCCTTCCATTTCTTTCTTTACACATCTCTCATATTTTTCAGCAAAATACTTTTACATATTCGAACAACTTTTATCGATCTAAGTGGGGGGAAAATTAAAGGGCAAATGAAGTAATTGCGATCTGTTTCTAAATTTTTTTATTTTTGGGTGGTCGATTATTAGTTTAAAGAAAGGGTCGATTTACTGGAATGAGAAAGAGGAAACTTTGTCTCTCATGTTGAGCCGAGAGTCTCCTGGAAACAGCCTCTCTAACCTTTTCAGGGTAGGATCTGCGTACACTCTACTCTCCATAGACCCCACTAGTGAGATTTTACTAGGTATATTGTTAATGTTGTAGAAAGAGGAAACTTTTTACAAATAATTAGCTCAATAGCTCATCTGCCTTCCCATTTACCAACCCCCCTCCCCCCCC
>ML254156.1:33584-80533 GCA_005239495.1 Nicotiana undulata
CCCAAAAAATAAAAGCAAACACACAAGACAAAAATGTAACAATCATCTGTTTGAAGCTATGAACGGAAAATATAATATTAACAACTTTAAGGATATTTCAGTCATTTTAACAAGAAAAAGTACTTACCAGCACTTCTTTACCAAGCACTTCATCAGTTTTTTTTCCCAGTTTCAGCACTTTTATCCAAACACGTAACTGATTATTTATAAAACAAGTTCCAACACTTATAAAGTGCTTTTAAGCACTTAACTTAAAAGTCACTTTTTAAAGCCAATCCAAACAGACTCACAATCTAAAAGTGTAGCTCAGTGGTCACGATTGTTATCTTGGTGCTGTCGCTAGTTCAATTCTCACTTGCCACAATCTCTTCTAGTTTTTTAACTTTTTTCTTTTTTTTAACCCCCATAGCGAAAATTCTGCCTCCGCCACTGATTATATTATCTTCCTTGTTATTTATAACTAGACTTTTGCGTTTAGAGTATTCTACATTTTTTTTTCACTTTAGACATTCATATTCAATATTTACTGAGTCCAGTTTTGTATCGAGTAGATTTACTAAAGAGGGTAAAATGTTCTCTACTAAGAGATATATGTTGAAACTGCAGAGGCAGATCCAAGATTAGAAGGTTCCGGGTGTCATGTTGCTTTAGACTTTGACTTGATCTCTTTTGAGTTTCCCTTAGATTATTTATCTTTTTGGTTTATACAGATAAATCCACCAAATAAACTTATTATGGTGAGCAAAGCATAATACTTCAACAATATAACTATATCAACAAAAAGTTAGCATTATTCGTTTACAATTGTCTTCGATGAATTTTGGTAGTCTGTAATAATGATTTGACTACAAATAGAAGTCAAATTTGATGTCGATGCATATTAAGATAATCAAAGCAAAATCTTACATAATAAACAGTAAGATTTTTTTTTATTAAACATTGAAATAGAAGCAAGAATTTATTTAAAAAGTCAATAGGAACTCGTAAGTCAAAAAAAGTCAGAAGAAAAGGAATGAAAAGAAGAAGCAGAAAAAAAAGGAGAACGAATCTCCTGTATTCGGAACACAGTAATTATTAAAAAGTGCAGTAGCCTGGATCCAGGACCAGAGGGCGATACATTTACGCCCTGGGTCAGTGGGACCAATAAGTAATATGCTACTCTAAGTTCCACTTTACTTAGTTAAACGATTTTCTATATATACATACATGGTTTCAATCAGAGGTGTGCCCTTGGTTCAAAGCATGTGCATCTACTTTGGCGGAATACTATATTCATTTATGTAAATAGATAATTTTCATTTTAAAGATTAGACATAATTCTAATACAAGTCATAATTGAAAGTCTTTGCCATTACGACCTGCCAGTAAATGGTGTAATGTATGTATTAAAGAGGAAAGAATAAACGACAATGCATGATGTGATTAGGGATGGTACTATTGGACAATTTGGGACTAGAATAGTCCTTACTAGTAATATACAGACAACTAGCTTTTGAGATCTCTTAATTGATCTAATTATAATAGAACCTTAGCTTGACACACGTTTGTGGACAAAATATTGAAAAACTTAAATATTTCAAATTAAAGTACTAGATTGTAAGAGTAGTGATACAACGATGAGATCATAAATGCATGCCCAGATGATATGAGATAAGAGTACGTTTGCTAGTTGTTAATGAAACACTAGTATAGTAATATATATAAAGTTAACTTTTGTCTCAGCTTTCTAACAGCCTTGGCCATCAAGCGTATTGTATGGATAAGGAAGAGGAGGGCCATGAGTCCTATCCATATGAGAATTGAGACTCCTAACACATTGGTCATGAGGTGTTTCTCTTGGTTTACTGGTGCAAGGACACCGATAGATAAAACATAAGTGTATGCGGTTGCAGAAATGGCTATCCACAAGATAAACATCAATATCCACATTAATCCTTTCTTCCTTAAAGGTAAGCCACTTATCAACAGTAATATGACGCTCAATGATGCCATAAACCCAATTGTGTTTGCGATTTTATATATTCTATAACCAATTGGGAATTTTTCTGCCATCACTGATAAACCTGCTGTATGCTTTGCTTCATCACCTGTAAATAATAATGTGTCAACAACATTGACAGATCTAGTAACATTGTAGTTTAGCTTCATATCCTTGTCTAATATATAGCAAGTAAACTCTATCATGATCATGTGCTAAAATGTAATCTCTATCATGATCATGTGCTAAAATGCATACTTACTCCCTCATTTTCAAATTAGATGACATACTTTTCTTTAGCCCGTTTCAAAATAAATGTCACATTTCTAAATTTGGAAATAATTTAGTTTTAAACTCTTTATTTTAACTATTTTACCATTAATGAGAAACTTTTATAACCACACAAATGTCAAATTTACCTTTTAAACTTTTAAGACCACAAGTTTCAAAAGCTTTTTTTTTTTTTTTCTTAAATCCCGTGCCGAGTCAATCTACATTGAAATGGAGGGAGTAAGGGTGTTAAACGGGCCGGATCAACCCGCTTCCGGCCGGCCCGGCCCGGTACATAGGGGGCTGGGTGGGCTAAGTTAATAGGGTAAGGGGGTTTGGTCCGTTCACTTTTGTTCAATCGGTTAACCGGACCGATAAAACCCGGTCAACGTAATTCACTGTAGATCCGGTTAACCGGCCCGGCCCGGTTTAACGGCTAGATTTCAATTTTTATTTTTATTTTTAAAGGTTTAGAGTCTAAGGCAACGGCCAACTATATTTAAGATTTTAAGTTGATTGGAGACAATTTGTGTTATTTTAATATTATTAGACGTATTATGTTTAATGTTTTAGTTTGTTAGATTAATTTGTAGTATTATTAATTTACTATGAAATGATAAGTGTAAGTTTGAACTTTAATTTGAAGTATTAAATGTAAATTTTAATTTGCAAATTATAAGTGCATTTTCCCCCATCTTTATTGTATTCTATTATCTTAAATTCGTAATGAAATATTCAAATATAAGAATTTTAAAGTCTTTGTATCCTTTATTCAAACACGATTTTTATTAGATGTCTTTTTGTTTATATTTGTATGATAGATATACAAAATTAAAAAAATTAAAAAAGAAAAAGAGAAAAAAAACACTAACCCGGCCCGGCCCGACCCCTTGGACCAATAACCCTTCTGGTTTATTTTTTACTCGGATGGATCCGGACCCGTTAAGCCCGATAAATCCTAACCCGTAACCGGCTCGATTTCAAAATTTTCCCTATCCGGCCCGGTCCGGCCCACCCGTTTAACACCCTTAGGAGGGAGTACATATTTAATTTAGCATCCTAAAGGATATGTTATAAGTACCTTCGTTTTATGTTTTAATGATCTAACAAACTTATTGTCAAGAACCAGTTAAGGAACATGACTCACTTTTGGTACACATTCTCAGGCGGATGAAAACAACCTGACTCAAGCTGGAGATAGTTGTCAGAACTTTAGAAGTTAAAGAATCAACACAAGTAACAGATGATCTTAGGTTCCCCTGGTGACTGTACTAAGTCAACTCTCCGCAGCTGGAAAGTGACTGACTGCACTGCACACACAAACAGTACAACACAGTGCAACAGTCATTTCCATTGGGAAGGACCTTGTACCTTAAAGTGCTTACATCATTCAAGTGATGTCATCAATGTTATATTAACATTAATCCAATAACAAAATATCACCTAAGTCAACTCTCCGCAGCTGGAAAGTGACTGACTGCACTGCACACGCAAACAGTACAACACAGTGCAACAGTCATTTCCATTGGGAAGGACCTTGTACCTTAAAGTGCGTACATCATTCAAGTGATGTCATCAATGTTATATTAACATTAATCCAATAACAAAACATCACCTAAGTCAACTCTCCGCAGCTGGAAAGTGACTGACTGCACTGCATACGCAAACAGTACAACACAGTGCAACAGTCATTTCCATTGGGAAGGACCTTGTACCTTAAAGTGCTTACATCATTCAAGTGATGTCATCAATGTTATATTAACATTAATCCAATAACAAAACATCACCTAAACACTAGAGAATTTACTCAAGCACTCCAAGTGATTGATTATCAAGAACAACGATTCTCCAATGCATCAAGAACAAAGCGTGACGCTGCTACGGACCAGTTCCCATATCAAGTCTGTGTATGTCCTTAGTAGAGTTGTAACTTTGTATTTTCCCTTCAAGTATAATTCCTACTTAGCTTGTCTGGAAGCATTGATTAGGAAATCATAAGCTTTAGTGTTCGTGTCGTGGCTAGAGTTAGTCATATTGTGAAATCTTTGTAATAGGAGTATTACAAAGTGGCTTGTAATAGGTGTGTTACAAGTTAGTGAAGGATTAAGTAGTTAATTCCTATGTTACATATGTCGTAATCTAAGAGTTGCTCAGTAGTGAAGTTGAAATTTTAGAAATGTAGGTCGAGGTTTTTAATCCCGCTGAGCTGGAAATTTTTCATGGAAAAGTTCTCAGTGTTATTTACATTATGTTGTGTGTGTATAATCTATGAAAATTAATAGAGAACCCGGTCTCTATATAGTTTGGTGGACTCTCAAATTCTATCAATTGGTATCAGAGCAGGTTCTTTCTATCAGGCTAACACCTAGAAAAGATCCTCATGGATGCTCTACCAAACTTTGAAGAAAGTCAGTCTTCTTACAGGCCATCTAGGTTCAATGGTCAATATTATGAATGATGGATGACTAGGATGCATGACTTTATCATGACTGAAGACTCTGAGCTATGTGATGTAATTTGTGGTAGACCCATTGTTTCTAGCAAGAACCTTGGAGATCCAGCTACAGCCGTTCCCAAGAACCAATATGAGAAGAAGCAGTTAACTGCACACACCAATCTTGTTGTGACACGTAAAATTTTAAATACTATGTGTATTTTATTTTCGTTTTCAGTTTTTACAATATTTCTTTTATTAAATGTATCTTTTTATTTTTCTATTTTTATTGTTCAACTTCTCTTTTGTTCTTCCCGACTAATATCCATCTTTTTTATCGGTAAAATAGAAGAATCCAGCAATTGAATAGAAATTATCACCGGAGAAAAGAAAAGCCTCCATCTTTAAGAAAAGGCCACTCAGCCCACTCCAAAATCATTCACCTTCCATAAAGTGTGATTTGGCAAGTGGTTGAGGAGGTGATGGTGGAGAGGAAAGAGAAAAGAACAGAAAAAGAAAAACGAAGGGAGGTACTGGACGTGGGGAGAAGCTGTGTTGTGAAGCATGGAGGTAGGGAAATTGGTGAATAGTCTCTGGCATGGTGAAGAAAATAAGAAGAAAGAGAAAATAAAAAGAAAAAGGAAAATAAAAGTAAAAGTTGAACAAGAATGAAAAATGGTCAAAGGGGTTATTTATTTCATTTCAAACAACATCATGGGGTCATAGGATCCCCACAACATATGGTGTACAAATAGCACCAACAACACGACTCACATTATAAAGAGGGACAACCCCAACAGATAATTATGTGCTATCCCTAAAAAGCTTACCCGAGGTATGCAGAGTGTAGTTCAGCTTCGTATCTTTGTTGAACACATACATACATACATATGTATGTATATATATATAATACTCTCTCTGTTTCAAATTAGATGAGATGCTTTCCTTTTTAGTGTGTTCCAAAATAAATGAAACATTTTTAAATCTGGAAATAATTCAACTTTAAACTCTTCATCTACCCATTTTATTATTAATGAGAAGCTTTTATAACTATACAAATGTTATGGCTCCACAAAGCTTTTATCACTTAAACTTTTAAGACCGCGAGTTCAGAATCATTTTCTTTTTTGTTACACTTCGTGCCGAGTCAAATTACTTCATCCAAATTAAAACGAAGAAAATATATTGTAATATATATATATATATACTTGTTCAAAGAAAGCTCATTAAAATTGAACTAATAATAAGTGAGAAGTAGGAGGAGCGAATATATAAAGCTAGAGGAAGTACTTGTAATATAAGTACGTACTATTTTTTTTTTTTTGTTTTAATTTTTTTTGACACCCCTCCCCTTTGATTCTCATTTGACCCCCTTTATTGGAGCTATTGCTCCTCTTCTCGCTCGAACCAAGATCCTTAGGCTGTAAGTGGGGGGTACCGAACATATGAATAACTCCCTCTTATCACGTAGTACTAGTTATAATACCAAAGAATTAAGCAGTCATACTTCTGTAAAACTTTCATGAAAATGTTAGATTAACTTGGTGTCATTATTACAGCTATCATATATATATATATATATATATACCTTGTGAGTCAGCTTGCCAAACACCACTAGGAGGGTTGAGACCAGCTTGAAAAGCCATGGTTGCAATTAGCGAAGCCACAATCATTAATGGATTCCTCTTCCTTTCTATCCAATCATCTCTTTGTAATTTCTCTGCACTCCTTTCTGGCAAGTATGACTGTCTTTCTTACGACATGCCCCCTTAGGCCTAGCTCGAAGGGATTCTCCACTTTCAATGTCTTCAAGTTCAATCTCGTCTGCACCTTCATACAGTCTCTTCTCCATTTCCATTTTTCTTCACTACCAACTTCAAAGAAATCAAGTTTACTTATAGGCGGAGTAGTAGTTTACTTTTCGACTTACTTCTTTCATAATTGCGACTGTTGTGGAAGTCTTGGTCAAGGCTATCAGGACAATATTAATTGCCTGAAAATATCAAGAACGAGTCATAAAGCCACTTAAAAGGACCTTTTCCTCAACACTCCTTTGTGTACAAGGAAATTAAAATACATAAAAAAATCTCCCCAAGTAGTCTGCTTTCGCCCATTACAAACGTTAATTATGTGGGGTTATATTACTCCCTTATTCTTATCAGAAACGCATCTTTCACCTTCTTTGATACGATCCTAGATAAACCAAGCAACGGAAATATTAGAGAACGATAATTGAAGCAAAGTAAAGATAGGTTTTGGAACGATGAAGTAGAACCTTGAATGCAAAATCGACTTACTTCTTTCATAAATGCGATTGTTTTGGAAGTCTTGGTCAAGGCTATTGTTAGGGATATAGTAGATATGCCCTAGATCCAATCTCACATTTGATGACTTGAATATATTTTTGTGAACGTTATTTGATATAAAATATATGCCATCTGATATACTTTTATCATAGTTTTTATTAATTGTTTAATTAACTTGATAAGGTCCTTGATTAAATTTTGAGACTTGACATTGTGATAGAGATCATGATAATGAGTGTAAAGTTTCTTATAATTTAATCTAAATTTGTTCTTGATCATATGATTATTAATTTGGACATTAGTAATCCGGTTAGATCAATATTTATATGATTGTCTTTATGGGATAAAGATTAGTTGATCTCATTAACTAAATCACATAGATAGATGATGCATATAGATATATGATCATTGAACCGACTCATTGGATAATTCCTAATGGTTAGAATTACCATAAACTGTCAATAGGTTATTCTCTTGAAGAATGTGATATAAGAATTTCCGTTGACCTGAGATCATCATAGTGATTGACAAGTTATTTATTATGCTTTGATACTAGACACCTACGACCCTAGGGCGATAGTTGAAAGGAATTGGGTATAATTAAATACTTATAGAATTAGTGTTGATCAAGATGGAATTTGTCAACTCTTGGTAATGAGTTTAAGCTCCATGTTGTCATGAATTATAAACGATCAAACTAAGACCTTGGCCATGACAATTGAATGAAAGAAGAAAAGAGTTTCTTAGATCATTCAATGGTCGATTATATTTGAAATGAACACATAGTTAGTCGCCTATTAGGATTTGACAGTTGAACCATATCCTAGGGTGACTCAGAGCTATAAGGACAGAAGGAATACTATCTTATTCTTCTACTGGTTCTTGAGAGTAAATTGATTTGATTAGTTAATTGATTTGATTAATTTACTACTGGCTTAGTATTGAACCTATGGGGTCGCACACTAACGAGTTCTGATCTTTGCTAAGTGATTAAATACTTTATTATTTGATAATTAAATTAAAGAATTTAATTAGTCAAATAAACTTATTTATTAGTCCAATAAAATATTATTTAGTACATAATTTCAACTTCTATGTTGGACAAGCGTGGGTTTCGCATTAACATAGGCAATAGTATTTGCTCTATTATTATAGTGATGATTTATATGTGAATGACTATCTCCAACATGATGTTTATGTCTTACCTAATGTGAATGCTAATTCGATTATGCATGTTTCTAGTCTTATGAGAAAAAGAGATGATAGAGTAAATCATACATACCTTTGGCATTGTAGGCTTAGTCATATTAGAGAAAATAATTAATAAGTTGTACAAGGAAGGGTACCTTGAAAAGTATGATTTTGAATCATATCCAACTTGTGAATCTTGTCTCAAAGGAAAAATGACCAAAACTCTATTTACTAGAAGTGGAGAAAGAGCTTCTAAATTATTGAGACTAATTCATACAAATATTTGTGGGCCCATGAAAATTCAAGATAGAGGTGTATATTCTTACTTCATCACCTTCACTGATGAAGGTGATGAAGATATGGATTTGTGTATCTTATGAAACATAAATCTGAATCTTTTGAAATGTTCAAAAGGTTCCGTAGTGAAGTTGAGAAACAAACTGGTAAAAGTATCAAAGTACTAAGGTCTAATAGAGATGACGAATATCTTAGTGAAGATTTTACTAGGTATCTCAAAGAGAATGTGATTCTCTCATAGTGGGCACCTCCAGGAACACCACAACACAATGGTGTGTCTGAAAGGAGAATCAAACCTTATTATATATGGTGAGATCTATGATGAGGTTCACTGATCTTCAAATAAGTTTATGAGGATATGCTTTAAAAGCAACAATGTAACAACCCGATCGGTCGTTTTGAGAATTTGCACTTCGCTCGATAGTTTGAGGGCATGAGTAGCTCCGTATGATGTATTATGACTTTTGCGAATCGTCAGTTTTGGTTTTCAGGTTATTCGGAATCGGTTTAGAAGAATGCGTTCATTGTTGAAGCTTTAAGTTGAAAGAGTTTACCACGTTTGAATTTTCAAGAATTGCACCCCGGAACGGAGTTTTGACAGTTCCATTAGGTCCGGATGACAATTTAGAACTCGGACGTATGCCCTGATTTGAATTTGGATGTTTCTAGAAGGTTTTGGTACAAGTTGGCAAAAAATTGGAAATTTGAAGGTTTGAAAGTTTATAAGTTTGACCGGAAGTTGAATTTGAGGATATCAGATTTGGATTGTGGTTTCGAGAATCGGAATAGCTTCGTCATGTCATTTGGGAGTTGTGTGCAATTTTTTGGTTCATTCCGGGATGATTTTATATGTTTCAGCGCAAGTTTTGGAAATGGGAAGTTCAAAGTTCATAGATTTCGATTTGAGGTGCTATTTTTTGTTTCGATGCTTTTATGTGTGTTTTGAAGCCTCAAGTAGGTTCGTGTTATGTTATGTAACTTTTTGGCATGTTTAGACGGGGTTCCGAGGGGCTCGGGTGAGGTTCAGAGCATTTTGGAGATTTTGGCTAAGGCTAGTGGTTGCTGGTTCTGGTGTGACCGCACCTGCGATTGGTTTGCGCAGGTGCAGTTGCCGCGGAAACAAGGAAGGGGTCGCAAGAGCGAAAATTGTGCTGAGTGAGGAAGACCTCAAAAGCGGAGTCTTGGGCGCATATGCAGATGTACAGGTGCGAGGCGAAGGAACGCATTGGCGAGATATTTTGCAGGTGCGGATGATGGCTCCCACCTGCGAGGTGAGAGGGTTGAGTCCTTAGTTGATTCCGCAGAAGCGGGGGTTATGTCCGCATGGTTTGACTCGTAATCGAATGGGTTGTCGATTTTTGTGAGTTTTGTCGGGTTCCGAGGTACGGGCCCTGGTTGGTTTCGGCCGATTTCGTGTTATTAATTCAAGATTGATCTTCTGATTGGGATTGGTTTCTTTAGCCTTGTTTGATGTATTTGAGTTGTTTTGGTTAGTTTCGAGCCATTCGGAGGTCGGAACGCGCGTGATAGTATTCTAGGAGCACCGCTTGGTTTGCTCGGCGTTGGTGTTGGCTCGTTCGAGATAAGTAACTCCTCTAAACTTAGTGCTGAGGGTATGAAACCCCAAATTTTTGTGCTATGTGATCGGTGTTGAGGTGACGCACATGCTAGGTGACGGGCGTGTGAGTGTGCAACGTGTGAATTGTGACTCCGTTACTTCTGTGGTACTGTGTAGTTACCTGACCTTACCTGTAATCATGAAATATCTATGTACTCGAGCTATTGAGCTGTGATCTATGTTAGATACTATGTTTAGGCTACATGCTTATCCTGTTGGGACCCACTGAGGTCATTTATGCTGTGGAGTTATTAGTTTTTATTGTTTTATATACTCAGTCATACACATTCATATGCATGTCATATCTCAGTCTCTGCTGTTATTTATTGATACATCACGTCATCATATTCGGGCTAGTTTCATGACATTGTGAGCCCGAGAGAGAGAGAGAGAGAGAGAGAGAGAGAGAGAGAGAGAGAGAGAGAGAGAGAGAGAGAGAGAGAGAGAGAGAGACTGGAGAGATTGATGACTGAGTGAGGCCGAGGGTCTGATTGTGAGGATATTTATGGTATCGGGCTGCACACCGCAACATGTTTTATTGATTTATGCCATGATTGGCTTGATATAGCGCTTGGGCTGTAGAAGCCCCTCCGGAGTCTGTACACACCCCCAGTGAGCGCATATACCTACTGAGTGCGAGTGCTGAGTGCCGAGTACCGAATGACGAGTGATTTGGAAGACTAAGTGACTGTGAGGACTTGGTGATTGGGAGGACTGAGTGACTGTGAGGACTAAGTGACTGTGAGGACTAAGTGACTGGGAGGACTGAGTGAATTGATACTTTGAGAGTATGCATATGATTTTATCACTGAGTTGCATCGCATTTGATATGCACACTTGACATACATGCATAGAGATGCATTTTTCCTTATGCTGTACGGTATCACGTTATTCTGCCCAGCTATTTACGCACCTGCAGACCTTTTATCGTACCTGCGGACCTGCACCTGCGGTCCCAGGTGCGCACCTGCGCATTCCACTTAAAGAGCCATTTTCCGCACCTGCGATGAATATACCGCACCTGCGACTCCGCAGGTGCGGCCCCCACTCCGCATCTGCGGTCTTTCACCAGTCCACCAAAATCTGCATCTGCGACCATTTGTCCGCTTCTGCGGGCCCACACCTGCGGTCCTCTATCCGCAGGTGCAGTTACACCAGAACCAGCAGCTTCAGCTGCAATTTCCAACTTTCGATTCCCCGATGGCTATCCGAAATCATCCCGAGCCTCTCGAGACCCCAACCAAAATACAAACAAGTCATAAATGATCACCTGAACTTAGTCGCACCCTCGGAACACACAAAATAGCATCAAAACACCAAATTCACCTCGGATTCAAGCCTATAAACCTAAAAACTTCCAAATTTCGCGAAAGATGCCGAAACCATCCAAAACACGACCGATTGACCTAAAAATTTGCACACACATCCAAAATGACCCTACGAACCTGTTCCAACTTTCGGAATTCCATTCCGACCCCGTTTGCTAATTTTTCACTGCCGATCGGAAATCGCCAAAAACTCAATTTCGCCAATTCAAGCCTAATTCTACTTTGGACCTCAAATTCACATTCCGAACACACTCCTAAGTCCCAAATCACCTAACGAAGCTATCCGAGCTATAAAAATCTACATTCCGAGGTCGTTTACCTATAAGTCAACTCATGGTTTACTTTTCCAACTATTAAGCTCTTTTAAGAGACTAAGTGTTTCAAATTCTCACCACAACCACTCCGAACCCGACCCAACCGACCCAACACATCATAATTAGGTTAAATAACATATGACAAAGCTGAAACAGAGAAACGAGACAAATTTCACGGAACGACCAGCCGAGTCTTTACATACTAAGAAAGCTGTATGGATGAAAAAGATCTTAACTGAACTTGGTGTGATTCCTTCAATAGAAGGTGCAACCCCATTATTGTGTGACAAACTGGAGCCATTGCTCCAGCAAAAGAACCAAGATAACACCAAAAATCTAAACACGTTCTGCGAAGGTATCACTTGACAAGAGAAATCATCGAACATGGAGACGTTGAGATTCAAAAGGTTGATGGAAAGGAAAATGCTGCAGACCCATTCACTTAAGCTCTTGGCACAAAGGAGTTTGTCAAGCACAGGTGAAAATTGTGCTTTGATACTAGACACCTACGACCCTAGGGCGATAGTTGAAAGGATATTTGGTATAATTAAATACTTGTAGAATTAGTGTTGATCAAGATGGAATATGTCAACTCTTCGTAATGAGTTTAAGCTCAATGTTGTCATGAATTATAAACGACCAAACTAAGACCTTGGCCTTGACAATTGAATGAAAGAAGAAAAGAGTTTCTTAGATCATTCAATGGTCGATTATATTTGACATGAACACATAGTTAGTCGCCTATTAGGATTTGACAGTTGAACCATATCCTAGGGTGACTCAGAGCTATAAGGACAGAAGGAATACTATATTATTCTTCTACTGGTTCTTGAGAGTAAATTGTATACTTCATGTTATCCGGTCGTTAAGGAGTGTTGCTAGACGCCGCCCTTGATTAGTTAATTGATTTGTTTAATTTACTATCGGCTTAGTATTGAACCTATGGGGTCGCACACTAACGAATTCTGATCTTTGCTAAATGATTAATTACTTTATTATTTGATAATTAAATTAAAGAATTTAATTAGTCAAATAAATTTAGTTATTAGTCTAATAAAATATTATTATATTCTTTACTAGCACAGAAGATATAATTAATATTGTGAACAAATTGAAGTTTTTTATTTGGAATAGAAAATTAAATTATCTCTTGATTGAATTTGTATATGATATATAATTAGTAGTCATAATTGATATTTATTTATATATAGGATATATATAAATATTAATAAAGTATCCAATTTGAAATTGGATTGTAAATTCCATAAGAGTCGTCTACAACATGAAATCTATTTGTTGTGGAATTTGAACTTTCTTTTTAGAAAAATATTAATGAATGACTTCTAAGGAAAATCCAAATATGAATTGGATTTGACATTATTACAATCCAACGTTCACGCTGGACTTCACGGAAAGTTCAAATTCGGCAGACTCGAACTTTTTCGATTTCTCTTTAAAAAAATTCCATAAAGTTTATTTTGGGATTAAATTTTTACCCTAAGTAAATTATTACCTAAATCAAATAGAAAAAGAATTTATAGATAATAATATATAAAGGGTGATGAAGAAAATTTGCCGTAACAACTCTTGAGAAGAAAAATTACTTTGTGAAAGTGAGAGTACAATACAAAGTTAAGAGAGAAAATACAATTATAAAAATGTATTTCTTGTTCTTCCACCTTTGAGTCGAGATTTTTGAGAAAAATTTCAACAAAATATTTTTCATTCAATTTGTTCAATGGTTTCATTGATCAAAGAGTTGATACCAAGGATCGGTCTCGGCGTGGATACACATAGAATCTTCGCACTATCGAAGCAATTTTGAAACGAGACTCTCGTCACCAGATATGTCTTAAATCAGATCTTTGATATATAAATAAATTTTAAATACGAAAAATCTTTCTAAAATTGTTATTGTGCATATTACGAAAACCTATATGCAAAATAACTATTATTGCGTGAAAATATCAACAACTTCTTACAACAACTAGACAAAGCCACTTAAAAGGACCTTCACCTCAACACTCCTTTGTGTACAAGGAAATTAATATACACACAAAAATCTCCCCAAGTAGTCTGCTTTCGCCCATTACAAACGTTAATTATGTGGGATTATATTACTCCCCTATTCTTATCAGAAACGCATCTTTCACCTTGGAGTGTGAATTCGAATCGGTTTATCGATAAATCGAATCGATTATTTGTTACCGGTTTATCGATATTGATTTATCGATTTCGATTTCGAAATTTTTCTTATCGATTTATCGATTTCGATTTCGATTTTGTCCTCTTCGGTTATCGATTTATCGATAAACCGATAAGATATAGTAAAAAGACAATTATACCCTTATCATCACTTTCTCCTCCACATCACTGTTTGCGGAAAACAAAGAAGACGGTTGAGAAGATAGTTTTTTGGCCTGTGAATATGACCTTAAATTGTTCTTGGCGTGCTGATGTATGGCTCGGATCGTGTAATTCCCCTACAAATTCCTTCATCTTTCGGTGTTTCTACGACTCCCAAGCTATTTGCTGTAATCCATGTTCTGCTTGTTGAACTCATTTTCCAATTTTGATTTCTTGAAACTTTGTTTTCTCGGTGCTATGTTTTTTGAAGCTAAGGTTTAATTTACTGAAGAAGGTTAGTGCTTTTACAAAAAAGACTTGTTTTTATGTTGGTTGATTTACATCATTCTGCATCTTATTGTATATATAGGTACTTACTAAGCAAAACTGGAGACTTTAGTTGTGAATTCCCGTGGTTTTGGAGCATGCTTTTCCGTATTTTGAGTTTGGTGTGCAGCTGTGATCGTACATTTTTGTCCTTGCATATATTTTTTATCATGACAATGATTGGGGTGAAGTTGGTATTTCATTATTACTAACTGAGGATGGAGGGTCAGGTTAGTTGAAAGAGCACATAGATTTTTGTTGGATTACTTATCTGACGGCTGGACTGGAGTTTACCCATATTTAAAGCTCAAGGGAATGAAGTTCAAATTAATGGAAAACAGAATTAGCCGTGATGATGTATTTTGTTATTTTATACAGTTGGAGTGTTGGTGGCATATATTTGATCCCTTACTTTAGTTTCGTTGCATGTGCTTGTTGACACAATGTTTATGTTATAAATGGTGTTCGTCTTATTTTAGCTTCTTTTTGTCCATATTAGTTAGGCGTGTTTATACGATATACTTTCCGTGCAATCCCACAAATTTTCTTATTGGTGTAATCGATAACAGAATCGATAAGCCCCAAAAATCGATAAATCGAAATCGAAAAAATCGAAACTTTATTGAAACGATAACGATAAGCATATGTACAAATCGATAATCGATAAGTAATTATCGATAAGGGTTAAAATCGAATCGATAAATCAAACGCACACCCCTACTTTCACCCCCCTTTGATAAGATCCGAGATAAACCAAGCAACGGAAATATTAGAGAACGATAATCACTACTAGAAATATGTTAATTAGCGACCACTATAACAAATCAACATTGGTCGCTTTTGGCATATTACCGATCAAAACGCGTTCAACACACGCTTGGTCGCTATATTGGTGGTCCTTTTACCTTAGCGACCTATGTTGGTCGGTAATAACCGACCAATGTTGGTTGTTAAGGTAAAAAGACCAACTGTACAGTTTAAAGAACATACCGACCAACTTTGGTTGGTAACATATTTTAATAATATAAATTTATCGACCAAAGGTGGTCTGTTTATTTAAATTACGTTATTTTATTAAATATTAGAATTTAAAAATTACCGACCAAAGTTGGTCGGTAAATTAAAATATATATTATTTTAAATTTTTTATATTTAACAATACCGACCAACGTTGGTCGGTAATATTAAAATCTGGGTTCATAAGCGACCAACTTTGGTCGCTAATCTTTAATTTTTTTATTTTTTTTAGACTTAAGCGACCAACCTTGGTCGCTAATTTGCAGAAAATAATTTTTAATAAGAAACCGACCAACTTTGGTCGGTTTTCTGAGTTTTAATTTTGTCATAAAATGCCCGTTTTGACAGTGACACCACCTACCAGCATACCAAAATCTCTAAATAACATTACAATTCAATAAATACAACACAATTCAATACCAAAATCCCCAAAACAATAACAACAACAACAACACAACAACAATTCAATAAACACATTAAAACTAATAAATTAAAGTTCAATAGAACTAACAAATTAAACTAACAAAACCAAGTTAAAGCTTATTACAACTAGTTCAAAACCGGTTCTATTTGTCTAGTTCAAAGTATATAAAAGTCAAGGAGTGTTTTGTACAACATCATCATCACCGTTTGATGAACTTTCATCTACAAAACGGCATAGAGAAGGGTCTTGTCGAGGACGGGAAGAATGATCACGTGGAGGACGAGAGGAACGATCACAGGGATGACGGAAGGAACGCTCACGTTCAAGTCGAGCCTCTGGCGATGACTCACGAGACCGGGGAATCGGAAAAGCTCCAGTAGATAGGAGAGTTATGATCTGAGCTTGCATGCAAGGTACTGAGCATCTCTAACCTTTTCTCTTTCCTTGGCCGCTTCTAGCTCGGATGTGAGCCTTGTCATAGTCTCACGCATAGTGGAGAGGCCCTCCCCATCAAGTTTCTCGCCTTGCGAGGAAGTCCCTATTCCTTGCATTCCACACTTATAGCGATGAAATTTCTTAGTAGGAAGCCCGTTTACCTTCCCCCATTTTGGACCGCCAGCAGACTCCATCCATATTCTTTCAGCATCCTCGTCCGAAGGTTGGGTTGGGTCGCCCGACTCATTAGGTGGTTGAGTGTGGATGAATTCCTCCACATTTGTTTGGAAGCGACCCTATACGAAAAATTACATTGGATTAGTATTTCAAAATTTACCACTCGGGCAACTTATCACAACTCATGAGACTCAGCCCAAACTATATCTCACTATTCTAAAACAGGGTGATAACAGTTATAACAACAACAGGCATAAGCATGACTGAGTTCATAAATTTTCTATCAAAAATAGTGTGAGAATAGTGGAAAAATACCCCTGAGGGTCTAAACAAGTCGGCACAAGGCCCCAAACATAGTATACAACCCATAATAAAGTATAAATCTCTAAAATACAGGATATCATATGATTTCAAATCAAACACACGACTTAATAGTCGCTACGGGACAGACCAAGTCAAAATCCCTATCGGTGCACGCCCACACGCTCGTCACCTAGCATGTGCGTCACCCCATTTATCAAAACAATAGGAAATACCGGGGTTTCATACCCTGAGGTCTAGATTTACAATTATTACTTACCTCAAACCGGCCCGAAAACTATTCCGCGATGATCTTGCCCCTCGAATCGGCCTCCGATCGCTCCAAATCTAACCAAAACCAGATCATTATCATCAATATATGCTAGGGAGATAAACCCATTCGAAAATTATCAAAATTAAGCAAAAAATCCCGAAATTGGCCAAACTTGACCCCCGAGCTTACGTCTCGAGACTCGATAAAAATTACAAAACTAAAATCCTTATCTTTCCACGAGTCTACCCATATAAAATACATCAAAATCAAGCCACAATTTGCCTTTCAATTCCTCAATTAAAGTCTCCAATTCCCAATCCCTAAATCCTCAATTTATGCACTAATTTTCCATAAAATTTACCCTAAATTAGTCCAATAATCTCATATAAACGAGTTTTAAGTCTAAAAGTCCTACCTCCACGAAGAAGCCTCGAATTCCTCTTCAAAAACCTTTCAAAAAGCTTCAAACCCGGGAAAATATGGTGGAAGAATGACCCAAAAATCGTTAAGGGTCCTATTTATTTGTTCTGCCCAGCGACGATCGCACCTCCAATCCTTTTATCGCACCTGCGGACCCGCACCTGCGCATTTCACTTAAAGAACCAAAATCTCGCACCTGCGATCAAATCTTCGCACATGCGACTCCGCAGGTGCACCCAAACACCCACACCTGTGACCTATCACCAGCTTGGCCTTTTTCCGCATCTGCGACCATTTTTAGCTTCTGCGGGCTCGCACATGCAGTCCCCTAACCACAGGTGCGGTTACACTAGAACCAGCAGCTTCAACTGCAAATTTCCAACTTTTAACACCCCGATAGCTATCCGAAATCATCTCGAGCCCCTCGGGACCCTAACCAAAAATACAAACAAGTCATAAATCATCATCTGAACTAAGTCGAACCCTCGGAACACTCAAAATAACATCAAAACACAAATTCGACTCAAATTCAAGCCTATGAACTTAAAAACCTCCAAATTTCGCCAATGATGATGAAACCATCCAAAACACGTCCGAATGACCTGTAAATTTGCACACACGTCCAAAATGACACTACAGACTTGTTCACACTTCCAGAATTCCATTACGACCTCGATAGCTAATTTTTCACTGCCTACTGGAAATCGCCAAAAACTCATTTTCGCCAATTCAAGCCTAATTATACTTCGGGCATTAAAACCACATTCCGAACACACTCCTAAGTCCCAAATCACCTAACGAAGCTATCCGAGCCATAAAATCCACATTCCGAGGTTGTTTACCTAATAGTCGACTACCAGTTGACTTTTCTAACCATTAAGCTAGTTTAAGAGACTAGGTGTCTCAATACTCACCACGACCACTCCGACCTTGAACCAACCGACTCCAACAAATCATAAACAGGCTAAGAAGTACATGAAAAAGCAGAAATAGGGAAAACAGGGTTAATCTCGCAGAACGACCGGCCGGGTCGTTACATTCTCCCTCTCTTAAAAAAACGTTCGTCCTCGAACGGGTCTGGAAACATACCTGGAGTCTCAAACAAGTTAGGATATATCCTCCGCATCTCCCGCTTGGTCTCCCAGGTGGCCTCCTCCATCGGCTGTCCTTTCCACTGGACCTTCACTGAAGATATATCCTTAGATCTCAACCTTCTGACCTGAAGACCCAAAATAGCCACTGACTCCACCTCATAAGACATATCACCCTCAAGCTGAACCGTACTGAAGTCTAAAAAATGAGACGGGTCACTAACATACTTCCGGAGCATGGAAACATGAAATACCAAATGAACACTCGATAGGCTGGGCGGCAAAGCAAGTCTATAAGTCACCTCTCCAACCTTCTAAAGCACCTCAAAAGGCCCAATGAATCGGGGACTCAACTTGCCCCTTTTCCCGAACCGCATAACACCTTGCATAGGTGATACCTTCAGCAACACCTTCTCCCCAACCATAAAAGACACATCCCGGGCCTTCCAGTCCGCATAACTCTTCTGCCTAGACTGCGCCATGCGAAGCCGCTCCTGAATCAACTTCACTTTATCCAACGCATCCTGATCCAAGTCTGTGCCCAATAACCTAGCTTCCCCCGGCTCAAACCAACCAACCGGAGGTCTACACCTCCTACCCTATAAATCCTCATACGGAGCCATCTAGATACTCGACTGAAAACTATTATTGTATGCAAACTCCGTGAGTGGCAGAAACTGGTCCCATCAACCCCTAAAATCAATGACACAAGCACGCAACATGTCCTCCAGAATCTGAATAGTATGCTCTGACTTCCCGTCGGTATGAGGATGAAATGCTGTGCTCAACTCCACCTGAGTACCCAACTCTCTCTGCACGGCCCTCCAGAATTGAGATGTGAACTGAGTACCTCTTTCAAAAATAATAGAAACTGGAACGCCATGCAACCGAACAATCTCCCGGATATAAATCTCAGCTAAACGCTCTGAAGAATATGTAGTACCAACCAGAATGAAGTGTGCATACTTGGTCAGCCAATCCACAATAACCCATATAGCATCAAACCTCCCCGGAGTCCGTGGAAGACCAACTACAAAGTCCATGGTGATCTTCTCCCACTTCCACTCCGGAATATCTAACCTCTGGAGAAACCCACCTGGTCTCTGGTGCTCATACTTAACCTGCTGATAGTTGATACACCGAGCCACAAACTCAACAATATCCCTCTTCATCCGCCTCCACCAATAATGGTGTCTGAGATCCTGGTACATCTTCGTGGCACCTAGATGGATGGAATATCGCGACCTATAGGCCTCTGCTAGAATCAACTCTCGAAGCCCATCCACATTGGGCACACAAATTCGACCTTGCATCCTCATAACCCCATCATCACCAATAACTACATCCCTGGCATCACCTCGACGGACCCTATCCTGAAGAACGAGCAAGTGTGGGTCATCATACTGGCGTGCTCTAATCTGGTCATAAAGATAAGACCCAGAGGCTACACGAGCTAACATCCGGCGGGGCTCTAATAGATCCAATCTCACCTACTGACTTGCTAAGGCCTGAACATCAAGTGCTAATGGTCTCTCTGCTGCTGGAAGATATGCTAGACTCCCCAAACTCTCTGCTCTGTGACTCAAGGCATCGGCCACTACATTGGCCTTCCCCGGATGGTATAAAATGGTGATATCATAGTCCTTGAGAAGATCCAACCATCTCCTCTGACGCAGATTTTGATCCTTCTGCTTAAGCAGACGCTGCAAACTACGGTGGTCAGTGAAAATCTCACAATGCACCCCATACAAATAATGACGCCAAATCTTCAGGGCGTGGACAATGACTGCTAGCTCAAGATCATGCACTGGATAATTCTTATCATGCACCTTCAATTGTCTGGACGCGTAGGCAATCACCCGTCCTGCATCAATACCGCTCCAAGGCCAACTCTCGAGGCATCATAGTAGACTGTATAAGAACCTGAACCCGTGGACGAAACCAACACCGGAGCTGTAGTCAAAGCTGACTTGAGCTTCTGAAAGCTCTCCTCACACTCCTCAATCCACCTGAACGGAGCACCCTTCTGGGTCAGTCTGGTCATAGGTGCTGCAATAGATGAAAATCCCTCTACAAAATGGCGATAGTACCTTGCCAAACCAAGGAAACTGCGGATCTCGGTAGCTGATGATGGTCTAGGACAACTCTGCACCGCCTCCAACTTCTTCGGATCTACCTTGATCCCATCACAAGACACCACATGGCCTAAGAATTCCACTGAATCAAGCTAGAATTCACACTTAGAAATTTTTGCATATAACCCCTTCTCCCTCAAAATCTAAAGCACAATCCTCAAATGCTTCTCATGATCCTCCCAATATCGGGAATACACCAAGATATCGTCAATAAACACGATGACGAAGGAATCAAGATAAGGCCGGAACACACTGTGCATCAAGTGCATGAAGGATACTGGGGCATTGGTCAGCCTAAATGACATGACAAGAAACTAGTGACAATATCTGGTCCTGAAGGCAGTCTTCGAAATGTCGGGCTCCCGAATCTTCAACTGATGATAGCCAGAACGCAGGTCAATCTTGGAAAATACCCTGTCACCCTGTAACTGATCAAACAAGTCATCTATACGAGGCAAATGATACCTATTCTTCACCATAACCTTGTTCAACTACCGATAATCAATACACATACGCATGGAACCATCTTTTTTCTTCACAAACAACACCAGTGCACCCCAAGGTGACGCACTAGGCCGAATGAACCCCTTATCTAGGAGTTCCTGAAGCTGCTCTTTCAATTCCTTCAACTCCGCTGGTGCCATACGATATAGTGGGATAGAAATAGGCTGAGTGCCTGGCACCAGATCAATACCAAAATCAATATGTCTATCAGGTGGCATGCCTGGCAGGTCTGCTGAAAACATGTCCGAAAAATCACGGACCACAGGAACAGAATCAATAGTGGGAGTCTCACCACTGACATCCCTCACAAAATACAAATACGATAAACACCCCTTATCTACCATACACTGGGCCTTTCAGGTAAGAAATCACCCTACTAGGCACATACTCAATAGAACCTCTCCACTCAACCCTTGAAATCCTGGCATAGCTAAGGTCACGGTCTTAGCGTGATAATCAAGAACAACATGACACGGAGATAGCCAATCCATGCCCAATATCACATCAAAATAAACCATGCTAAGCAACAATAGGTCCACTCGGGTGTCCAGACCCCTATAGATACCACACACGACCGATACACACGGTCCATAATAATAGTATCGCCCACATGAGTCGACACATGAACAGATGTAACTAAAGACTAACGGGGCATAACCAGAAAATTTGCAAAACATGAAAAAACATAGGAATATGTGGAACCAGGGTCAAATAAGGCCAAAGCATCTCGGTGACAGACTGAGATAATACCTGTGATCACTGCATCGGAGGCCATAGCATCTGGCGTGGATGGGAGTGCATAGATACAAGCCTGACCTCTACCTGCTCGACCTCCCCCTCTAGGACGGCCACTTGCTGTCTGACTCCCACCCCTAGCTTCCTGGGTGAGTGGTGAAGTAACTGGATCTGAAGTCGAAGGCTGATTCCTGGACTGAGATGGAACCCCAAGAAGACGAGGACACTATCTCCTCGTGTGTCCGAACTCTCCGCACTCATAGCAACTCCCTAGTGAGGGAGACAGGGACTGAAGGGAACCCCTGGCACCAGGATAGCCACTAGATGAACCATGCATAGAGAAACCCTGAACAAATGGTGCTCGAGATGAACTCTGGGCTGGAAGAGCACTAAATGAAGAACGGGAAGGATGAGAACTGCAGGTACCCTGCCCTGATGATGCACCACTATAAGCTGGGAGAACCGGCTGAGGAGGCCTAAATAAGCGGCCTCTACCATGCAGAAACTGCCCTTTAGAAGTAGCACCACTGAAACTACCAGATCCCTGAGGCCTCCCTCTCCTCTCGCTCCTAACGGCAAACTGACTCAATATCCCAAGTAATATCAACAACCTGCTTGAAAGTAGCACCTGATACCCTCTCTCTAGTCATCAAAATGCGAAGCTGATAAGTGAGGCCATCCACGAACCTCTTGAACCTCTACCTCTCAGTTGGGACCAACTCTGAAGCATGACGAGCTAACTTTGAAAACCATATCTCATACTGCGTCACTGTCAACTCACCCTAATGCAGCTACTCAAACTGCCTACGCTGCTCATCTCTGTGAGACTGGAGAACATACTTCTCCAAGAAGATAGTGGATAACTATTGCCAAGTAAGGGGTGCTGCACCAACGGGCCTACGCCTCTCACAAGACTCCCACCAAGTAAAAGCAGCCCCTGAAAACTGGAAAGTAGCAAACGAGACCCCACTGGTCTCCAGTATCCCTATAGTACGAAGCATCCTCTGACACTCGTCCAAGAAACCCTGGGCATCCTCACCCTCAGCACCACTGATTGTCGGAGGCTGAAGCCTACTAAATATCTCCAACCTACGCTGCTCGTCATCTGGCATGGCTGGAACCACAAAATCCTGAGCTGGGGCAACCGGCTGGGTTGGATCTACCCCCGGTGTCTGATGTCCGTGAGTAACCTGCTCAGGTGTCCAAGCAAATGGAGTCTGAGTGCCTCCCGCGACCTGAGAAGTAGCGGCAGTAGCACATACAATGACTACCTACGCAAGGATGGTGCACACAGTCAGAATCTGAGCCAGGGTCTCCTGAAGACCCGGAATAACAATGGGAACTGCCGATGCCTGGGCCTGTCCCGCTAGAATATCTGTGGCTGGAACCTGATCCTGAATGTTAGGCGGATCCACGGGTATTGCCCCGGCTGCCGCACGGGATGCACCCTTACCTCTACCACGGCCTCGACCTCTCGCTGGTTCCGATGGTGTTTGGTCACCCTGATGGGTAGCGCGTGTCCTCACCATCTGTGAGAGAATGAAACAACATAAGTTTAATTTTCCAGAATCAACAAATTCGCACGATAGAATTCAAGAATGTGAGATTTTTTCCTAAGGGTTCTGTAGCCTCTCGAAGATAAGTACAGACATCTCCGTACCGATCCGCAAGACTCTACTAAACCTGCTCATTACCCTTGTGTCCTATGTAACCTAGGCTCTGATACCAACTTGTCACGAGCCCAAAATCAATACAGGCCGTGAGGGTGCCTATCGTGCAACTAGGCTAGCCAACTATATCAAATGATAAATAACATCCACGTTTTAAATCTAAATTCTGATATTCTATTAAAGTTCAATTTTTAAAACACGTTCATCAAGAATAATAATAAAAGCGATCGAATCTAACACCGCCCCAGACATCTGGAGTCAATTTACATGAGAATCTAAAGGAGTAAATACACCGTATGATGTTATGACTTTGCTAATACAAGTCCAGAAAATAAAAGAAATCGACAAACTAGGAAAGGAAAAAAAGGCATGTCGTGGACGCCAAAAAGCTACCTCTATCCTTGAACAAGCTCCAAAGCAAGTGGAAGTCAGCTAGCGAATCCTGCATCTGCACACAAGGTGCATGGAGTAACGTGAGTACGCCAACTCAGTAAGTAACAACCGTAACTAAATACTTGAGTGCATTGCCGAGCATTTAAACTTTATAATTTCATAAAAGTAAGTGCCAGTGAAGGTAAATAAATCAAGTAAAAAGTCTACATCTGCCAAATACTTCACAAACTCCATTTTTTTATGTTTAAACTTGCCTAAAACATTAATTCGACATTTATCAAAGAGACTCAATGTAAAGAAGAGTGAAAAAAATGAATTCACAATATAATAGCCTCTCAGGCACAGTGTCACTCGTAAATAAGGTCTATCAGTCACTCGTGACTCCACTATCATAAGTCAATGCTAACACTCAGCACCCTCACTCAACAGGTACCATGTATACACATAACCCCTGCGGCGTGCATCCCAATCCACATAACATACGCTGCGGCGTGCAACTCGATCCAAATAATAGTCGATTTCATTCACTGGGGGTGTACAGACTCCTGGAGGGGCTCATTCAACCCAAGCGTTATATCGCTGCAGCGTGCAGCCCGATCCAATATATATATATATCGATGAAGCGTTAAGTCCGATCCACATACCTTGCTGCGGCGTGCAACCCGATCCATAACTATCCTCACAAACTTGGCTCTCGGCCTCACTCAGTCATCCTCACAAGCCACTCGGGAAACTTATCATAACTCACGGGACTCAGCCCAAAATACCTCCCGTATTCTAAAACATGGTGATAATAGTGATAACAACAACAAGTATAAAGCATGACTGAGTTCATAAATTTTCTATCAAATATAGTGTGAGAATAGTGGAAAAATACCCCTGAGGGTCTAAACAGGTCGGCACAAGGCCCAAACATGGTATACATCCCATAATGAAGTATAAATCTCTAAAATACAAGATATCATATGATTTGAAATCAAACACGCGGCTTAATAGTTGCTACGGGACGGACGAAGTCACAATCCCTATCGGTGCACGCCCACACGCTCGTCACCTAGCATGTGCGTCACCTCATTTATAAACACAATACGAAATACCGGGGTTTCATACCCTCATGTTTAGATTTACAATCATTACTTACCTCAAACCGGCCCGAAAACTACTCCGTGATGCTCTTTCCCCTCGAATCGGTCTCCGATCGCTCCAAATCTAACAAAGACTAGATCATTATCATCAAGTCTCCGTAGGGGCAATTTTGTCCAGTATTTTCAGCCATGTATAAATAGATCCTTTTCTCATTTTTTAGGGCACCGGCCATTTGGAGAACACGTGAATAGTGATTTTTAGCTATTTTGAGCAATTTTAGCTTAGTTTTAACCATAGTTCTTCAATTATTATCTTGTAATTTAAGATTATGAGCTTAAATTCATCTTCTACTTGTGTTTCTTCTTCAGATATGAGTAGCCAGACCCTTAAGCAAGGGTTGTGACTCAACCCTAGTGTGGGTAATTAATGAGTTTTCAATTTTAGGATAATTATGTGTATGGGTGTTTGGTATTTAGCTTAATTTATGCATAAATCTCAGATTTAGTGGTTGCAAACACTATTTCAAGCCTTAATGACTAGGGTCACTCTTGAAAAAGATGACCCAAGTCTAGGTAATTGAGCTAACAAGGTATTGGGGAAAACTCAAGATATTGATAGCCCCAATAAAAGGGTGAATGCTAGAGATAACTACACCCGACTTAAGCCAATTCATGTGCATAAATGAAAACACCCAATTGTGCTTGAGAAGGCCAAACTGGGCAAAGTCACCCATATTACCGAGAGGTAGTGGGTTAGCAACTTTACATGAGGTTATGCCTTTCAGCCACATGTCACAAGTTCATTCTCAACTTTAGACCCGCTAGTAACTCACATAGGAGGAAGTTACAACCCTAGTCCCTTTATCAACTGAGAAAATCATCAAAACGATATTAGTTAGCTAGATCATAGTTTCATTTAGACTAAATCATAGCATAATTCCAAAAACCTTTTTATGAGAAGTGTAATTAAGAGCAACACGCCACTAGATAATTTAGACACTCGACTCCAATATACATAGCTCCCTGTGAAAATCGATCCCGACCCGCTCGAGTAAAATCTGTATTGACCCATGCCTTGCTACTCTTTAGTGGTATAGGTGGGCGCTGATCATTTTTTTGCGCCATTGCCGGGGAGTTATAACGGTGTTGACTATCTACTTGAATAGTGGTGTAGAGAGTTTTTCTTTCCTTCTTTTGTTAACTTGTGTGTTGAATCAATTCAGGTACTCATGGCTGATCCTTTGGGTAATATTATTCCAGGGGAGGAGGTGTATGACAATGGAGAGGATGAACTGAATCATGTACCACCTCTAAGATGGGGCCGACATGCCAATCTTAATGATGATATTCCAGACCCTCCCCCGCCTCCACCTCCCAGAGTTTCCCCTCGGGTGATTCCAAACGAGGGGTACGCAAGTGCTATTGTCCTGCCTAGAATCCGGGCGGGCAACTTCCAAATCACAAATGTGATGCTGACACTCTTGGAGCAGCGTGGGTACTTCACGGGAGCTCTCCACCAAAATGCTTACAAGCATTTAACGGGCTTCGTAGATACCTATTGGGGGAGCAAGCAAACAAACATCTCAGAGGATACCTTGAGGCTTAGGCTATTTCCCTTCTCTCTCCGAGGGAAAGCCTTAGATTGGATTGAGCGACTCACCAACCATTTCATATCTACATGGGATGAGTTGGAAGACAAGTTCATTGCTAAATTCTTCTCTCTTGGGCACATGGCGGCATTAAGAGATGAAATATTGGCTTTCAAGCTAGCGCCAAATGAGCCTCTTCATGAGATTTGAACGTTACAGAACCATGGTCAAGGAGTGCCCAAATAATGACACGACGTAGGCCATGATACAACAGATCTTCTACCGAGGCATTAATACCACAAATCAGTGTGTGGTCAACCAACTGGCTGGAGGAAACTTTATGAAGTTGACTTACACTGAGGCATGTGATATCTTAGATGAAATGGCTGACACTTCGTCAGCATGGTAAAGTAAAGAAAATGTGCCTCAGGCTGATCCAAGTGTTATCAACCTCCACAAAGAGCTTCAAGACCATGTGCAAGCAATTGCCGAACGTACCACCACTATGAATCAACTTGCTAAGGCACAACTTCAACAAATACAAGGGCCGAAGCAAGTGCATTCTATGGATGGGGTGATTATTTTGGTGAACAAGTGAAGGCCTCGCGGAAATTAAGTGCAAAACAACAATGACCAAAGCGACCAAGGAGTTAGTGGGTATAATCATGAAGATTCCTATGATGAGCAAAATGAGGATGTGATGTATGCCAACAATTTTCAAGGACAAAGGAACAATCAAGTCAACAACCAAAGTTGGAACAATCAAGGCAACAACCAAAGTTGGAACAATAAAAGGCAAAGCAATTGGAACAATAGTAACAACTCAAGCAATTGGGGGAACAACAATCAACAATGGGAGGCAACAACAACAATTGGAGCGGGAACAACAATTGGGGTGGAAATGGAAATCGGGGGTCGGGCTATCAAAGGCCCCCGATGTATCAACAACCCAACAATGCACCCCCTATCAATCACAAGGCCAAGGTTACTCAAGTCATGACATGGGTAGAATTGAGCAAATGTTCAAACAAATGATGGAACGCAATGCGGATTCGGATGCAACTTGCCTCCCATAACACCTCCATTCGAAATCTTTAAGTTCAAATGGGACAAATCTCACAAGCCTTGAACACACGCCCGAAGGGAGCACTACCTAGTGATACGGTGATGAACTCCAAGGGTGGGAAAAACAACAACAATACCAGTCACACCATGGCGGTGACTACAAGAAGTGGATGAGGTGGTGAGGCTAGTTCTTCAAAGCAAAAGAGAGTTGTTGGTGATGGTGATGACTTACAAAATGAAGAGGTTGAGCATGTGGTGGAAGAGCCAACTACTAGTGATGTGAGGATTGATATTCATGACCATGAGGAGGAATTGCAAAGTGACGTGAACCCGTCTAGGGAACACGTAATTGACATACCCGATCCGGTTGTGTCGAAAGCAAAGGAACCATTGCCTAGGCCCCCTCATCCCTATCCTCAACGGTTGGCAAAGCAAAAGAATAAGAACCAATTCAAGAAATTCATCGACATGATGAAGAGCTTATCCATCAATGTTCCTTTGGTTGAAACATTAGAGCAAATGCCCGGGTATGCCAAGTTCATGAAGGTCTTGGTCACAAAGAAAAGGTCAATAGAGTGTGAAACTATAAAAATGACTCATCAAATGAGTGCAATAGTGCACTCAATGGCACCCAAGCTCGAAGACCCCAGATCATTCACCATTCTTTGTACAATTGGTAGAGTGGATTTTGCCAAGGCATTGTGCGACTTGAGGGATAACATCAATTTGATGACATATTTGGTCTTCAAAACCTTGGGAATTGGTCAACCTAGGTCTACTTCTATGCGACTTCAAATGGCAGATCGATCTATGAAGCGGCCTTTAGGGATCATTGATGATGTGTTAGTGCGGGTTGACAAGTTCATTTTGCCCGCGGATTTTGTTATCTTGGATTGCGAGGGGGATTATGAAGTTCCTATAATCTTGGGTAGGCCCTTTCTTGAAACGGGGAAGGCCTTAGTTGAAGTGGAGGCCGGTGAGCTCACCTTCCGGGTGGGCGATGAAAAGGTCATTTTCCACGTGTGCAAATCAATGAAGCAACCCAATAGAACGGAGGTGTGTTCTTTCATGGACCTTGTCACCAAGGTCATTATTGATGAGACAAGCTCAATGATAAATGTTGAAGACCTCATGGAAGAAGCTCTATTGAACCATGATGATATTGTGGTGGATGGCTTGATCGAGTGTACCAATTCTCTACAAGGCGTGGGTTCTTATTCATATGGTCCTCGAAAGTTATCCTTGGATTTGGAGAATCGGAAAACTCCTCCGACAAAGCATTCAATTGAAGAGCCACCTACCTTGGAGTTGAAGCCACTTCCACCACACCTCAAGTATGAATTTCTGGGTCCTTCTCGTACTTTACCTATTATACTTTCATCTTGCCTAACCAAATTGCAGGTAGATTCTACTCTCAAAGTGCTAAAGCGGAGGAAGAAAGCCATATGTTCGACACTTGCTGATATTCGTGGAATAAGCCCCGCATTTTGTATGCACAAGATCATTTTGAGGATGGAGCAAAGCTTTCCGTAGAACACCAACAGAGGCTAAATGAGGCAATGCAAGAGGTTGTCAAGAAAGAGATAATCAAGTGGCTCGATGTTGGGGTCGTCTACCCAATCTCTGATAGTGCTTGGACTTCTCTAGTCCAATGTGTTCCAAAAAAGGGTGGCATGAACGTGGTTCAAAATGACAAGAATGAACTTATTCCAACAAGGACAGTCACTGGTTGGCTGGTATGCATGGATTACCGCAAATTGAACAGAGTGACCCGTAAAGATCACTTTTGTTTCCCTTTCTTGGACCAAATGCTTGACAGACTTGCGGGGAGAGCTTTCTATTGTGTCACGCCCCAAAACCGAGGGGCGAGACCGACGGCTAACCGGATGATCCCGGTCAAGCAGACCTGGTTTGCCTTTCCTACCCAGCGCGTCGCCTCGTGTTCATAACATACGTTATTCATATGAAACAATGAGATAAGCTTAAAAGTGTGTGATTACCACAATAAATCCAATTTTTCTCATTTAACGCTATTATACAAGATTTCCCAAAACATACATAATAGATACAACATTCCCGATGACCACGATTATGAGCAAATACAACCACTGCCCATATATATATATATACAACCCACATAATGTCTACGGAGCCTCTAAGAATACTAGGAGTTTACATAGACTTGCCGGCAACAAGGCCCCGACTATACCTTTAGAGACACAACATATACAAAAGAAGATGATATATACTACACACGGCTCCGAGAGGAAGCGGGGCTCACCAGAACTGCTGAAGGGATGAAGAGGAGGCACCACTATCGGCGGTCAGAGCTACCTGCTATGGAACCACCTACATCCATATAAAAGATGTAGCGCCCCCGTCAAAAGGGACGTTAGTACCATTGAATAGTACTAGTATGTACGAACAAACTTCACTCTAAGTAGAATCAAATAGTGCACAAATAGGAGACAGTCAGGGAAACCAAACAAATACTACACAGAATTACAGAAAACACAATGAGAGTTTCATAGTTCTTTATTTCAATTACTCTCCTGTTGTGGCGCAACCTGATCCCACCGTACAATCATATTCCACCCTTATTACTTCTCAACATATCACCCTTATTTCTCTTGTTGCGGTGCGCTACCCGATCCCACAGTACAATCACATTGATAGCAACAACAACCAACAATTCAATCACAAGGATTTCTATCATCAAGAGTATAAATTCATAACAACCAAACAACCATGTGAAATCAAGGGCACAATAACCTTTACCAAACAGTGAGTCATGTACGGTATGCCATAATCATTTAGCTTAATTAAATCAATCCACATTTCCTTTCCATCATTTTCTACACAACCTTTAGCACTTTGATACATTCAACAATTGGGTTCATTATCATTTCGTTCATTTAGTAGCACTTCCTTTCATACCGAGATATTCAAGCATATAACGAGTTTTGCACATGATAGAGTAAGTACAAAGAATCACAGTTCACAACCGCACATAGCATGGTGGCATGGAAATCAACTAAGGCATTCAGAGAACAGAACCCTTCATCTCATCACAATAGGACATCTGATTCAAATACAATCAAACCAGGAATACGTACCGAATGCTCGGACACTAACAAGGCGACTCTACAAAGATTAAAGTTAGCCATACATACCTCGAGTTGGAATTCCCCTTTAGTTTCAATCCCAAATCACCGGACCTTCTAACGCTTTCAATCTAATTTACAATGCGACACATTCAAACTTAGAGTTAGGAATCTTGAACTCATTTGGGCATTTTATCAAATACCATGTGATCCTTTATATTAACTAGCCCTTTTTAGTGACATATTGCCCTAGCCTACTTCCCTTTGTTAGATTATGGAAGATTATTCGCATGCCTGCAAGGTATTAACTTTCATTCTTAAGAACCAACCTATGTGTGCTCTATTCTAACTAAAATTTGAGAATCGAGGGAAATAAGGTGAAGACTTACCTCTTATGGTGAAGAAGATGACGTTTACTTGATTAATTCTATGCCTGAGTAGAGATGGAGGACCAACTTGGGGAAGATGAGGACTTATCTAACTAGAACCCACTCTCACTTCTCTCTATTTTGGTCAGATAGTCGCTAAAAATGAAGGGGATGGGGTTTTTATTAAACCGGGGGTCGGGTTTTAAAATTAGAAATTAGAAGCCCCGAAGCAGGTATGCGGCCAGGAATGCGATCGCATTCCTGTTATGCGGTCCGCATACTTGTCGCATAAGTGGCCCTCTGCTGGGCCAAAAAGAGAAGCAGACTGCCCAGGTATGCGACCATTATGCGGTCCGCATACCTGTTATGCGATCTCATAGTGCGTCGCATAACTCCCTCCGCAAAAATCAAGGCGCAAGAATGCGAAAACTATGCAGCCCGCATTCGTGAATTGCGATCGTATTCTGGTCCGCACAGCTGTCCTCAAAATGGACAGCAAACATTCCAAGTATGCGACCACTATGCGGTCCACATACCTGATCTGCGATCGCATAGTGGACCGCAGACCTGTGCAAATCTGGACAATTATATCTTTAAGTCCTGGGGTACGTTTTACTCCAAAAAGGTGCATTTTAAGAATTACTACTGTCATAACAACATGGGGGCCTACCGGGGCATCATTTTTAGTTAAGAAAATTTACGGGTATTTACATATTGCTTCTTGGATGGGTATTCAGGGTATAACCAAATCTTGATAGCTCCAGAAGACCAAGAAAAGACAACCTTCACTTGTCCCTATGGGACATTTGCTTTCTCCGGGATGCCTTTTGGATTGTGCAATGCACCCGCTTCATTTCCGCGGTGCATGATGGCAATTTTCACTGATATGGTTGAAGACTTTCTATAGGTATTCATGGATGATTTCAGCGTGGTTGGGGACTCCTTTGATGAATTCTTGAACAATCTTGATAAAGTCCTTGCCTGTTGTGAAGAAACCAACCTAGTGCTCAACTGGAAAAAATATCACTTTATGGTTGAAGAGGGGATAGTGCTGGGCCACAAAATATCAAGGAATGGAATTGAAGTAGATAAGGCCAAGATCGAGGTCATTTCCAAATTGCCTCCTCCGACCTCGGTAAAGGGAGTCCGTAGCTTTCTTGGGCATGCATGGTTCTACCGGCGCTTCATTAAAGACTTTTCGAAGGTGGTGAATCCTCTTTGCAAGCTGTTGGAAAAAGATGCCAAGTTCCACTTTGATGAAAATTGTATGAGAGCATTTGAGTTATTGAAGCAAAAGCTAACTACCACACCAATTATCACCGTGCCAGATTGGAGCTCTCCTTTTGAGATAATGTGTGATTCTAGTGATGTAGCAGTGGGGGCGGTTTTGGGCCAAAGGGTGAACAAAATATTTCACCCCATCTACTATGCAAGCAAGACCATGAACTCTGCCCAAATGAACTACACCGTCACCGAAAAAGAGTTGTTGGCTATAGTCTTTGCAATGGAGAAATTACGGCCTTACCTTATGGGTGCCAAGGTGATAGTTCACACCGACCATGCGGCGCTCCGGTACTTCATAATGAAAAAGGATTCCAAGGCTAGACTTATGCGGTGGGTGTTATTGCTTCAAGAGTTTGATTTGGAGATCGTTGATAGAAATGGGAGTGAGAACCAAGTTGCCGACCAACTTTACCATTTGGAAGATCAAGGGAGGCCAAGTGATGGTATTGAGATTAATGATAGCTTCCCATATGAACAACTTCTATCCGTCTATATGCATGCTATGCCATGGTTAGCGGACATCGCCAACTACATTGTCATCGGTGTTTTCCCGTTTGAGCTCTCTTCTAACCAAATGAAGAATCTTAGAAGGGATAACACGGATTATTATTGGGATGAACCGTATAATACGGTTCAAGATATGCAATGATGGTGTCATTCGGCGTTGTGTGCCCGGAGAAGAGCAAGTGTCAATTCTTGAGTCGTGCCACTCCTCACCTTATGGTGGTCATCATGGAGGGGCAAGGACCGCTTCAAAAGTCTTAAGTTGTAGGTTCTTTTGGCCTACTTTGTACAAGGATGCTAGTGAGTTGGTCAAGCGGTGTGATGAATTCCAAAGAATGTGCGTCATATCCAAGAAAGATGAAATGCCTCTCACTACAATTCTTGAGGTGGATATCTTTGATGTTTGGGGAATTGATTTTATGGGGCCCTTTGTCAGCTCATGTGGAAAAACCTACATACTTGTGGTGGTGGACTATGTTTCGAAATTGGTTGAAGCCGTGTCTTTGCCCAATAATGAGGCCCGAAGTGTGGTTGGTTTTTTAAAGAAGAATATTTTCACAAGATTTGGGACACCCTGCGCCATCATCAGTGACGGGGGGGGGGGGGGGCCCTTTTTTTCAAAAGGGCCCTTTATTTATTTCCTACCAAAGTTTTTTTTNGTGGCTAAGTTGAAGTGTCTAATCGTGAAATCAAGAACAGTTTGGCCAAGACAATGAATGCTAATCGGAATGATTGGTCCCAGAAGCTTGATGATGCTCTTTGGGCTTACCGGACTACCTTCAAAACACCTATAGGTATGTCTCTTTACCGGTTGGTCTATGGAAAAGCATGTAATCATCCGGTGAAATTGGAGCACAAGGCACTATGGGCATTGAAGAAGTTGAACCTGGATTGGGATACAACTGCAAATCTTAGAGTTGACCACCTCAATGAGCTAGATGAGTTTAGATTCCATGCATATGCTAGTTCTTCTTTGTACAAAGAGAAAATGAAGTATATGAACGACAAATATGCCAAGGACCGGGAGTTCAAGGTGGGAGACTTGGTGCTTTTTTTCAATTCTAGGCTTTGTTTCTTCCTAGGTAAACTCAAGTCCAAGTTGAAGTGGTAGTGGTTACACCCTTTGGTGCTCTTGATCTCAAAAACAAGAATGGGGAGATTTTTCGTGTGAATGGGCACCAGGTCAAGCATTATCTGCGTAAATTTGATGATAGCCATGTGGTGGCTTTGCTGAAATTCCTTTGAACATGGTAACCTGCGTCGTGCCGCGACGTTAAATCAGGCGCTTCTTGGGAGGCAACCCAAGTATTTTTCTTTTCTTTCTTTTTGGTTGTTTTTGGCAGGATAGATATTTTGTGAACTAACCAGTTGTGAAGTTGATGTAGGACTTGGTGGATGCAGTGCAGGTGAAAATCTGAAAACTGAACAAAGTGGCAAAAATTCTGTTGTAGCGGTCATAAATCCGCTGTCAGCGGTGGCCAAGCGTTGTAGCGGAAAATGAACGCTGACAACGGTCCATTTGGGCCCAAATGCATGCTCTCTAAATCTCCACTCCGCTGCATCGTTTACTATTTCGCTGTCGCGGAGTGCATTCTGCTGCGGCGACAGAATTCTGCTGCAGCGGTGAAGGTGAAATCTCAGCAATCAGGAAAGAGCAAAAGCGCGGTCAGCGGTAAAAATCCGCTGCCGCACTAGGTAAGTCGGTCATGGGTTCCACTCTGTAGTATATATACTAAGGGACCCCTACTTTTTACCCTTTTCACTCATTTGCTCACAAACCCTACATAGTTACTGTGCATTTACTCCTTCACTGCTCCTCTAAGGCTTTTTAATTTCATCATTTTCATCCTTCATCTTCCTTCAATTACTGGTATGTTCTCATGTTTTATTTTTCCTTTAGTTGAGTATTTGTTCTTAGTTTTAGGTTGTTTCATTGTGTTTTTTATTTTTTATTTTTTTATAGAGTTAGTGCAACCCTACTATTTGAAATTGAATTGTTAAGGTGTTTTAAAATGTTGGGGTAATACTTTCTGGGTCCCTATGTGGGTAAAGGGTTCTTCATATTTGTAATTTCGTGAAAATTTTGAAAATTTTGATAAACCCTAGCCCTAAGTGCACTATGCCGACGACCTCCGCTGCAGCGTTTCAGAATTTCGCTGACAGCGGAGGTCCAAAACCTTATGTTTTCAATTTGAGAGTTCTGCTGCAGCGGTCTAAAAATCCTCTGACAACGGTATTGTGTAACGCTGCAGCGGTCAATAAAGCGCGGTCAGAGTTTCATAGATTCAGAGAGTTAACTCTCAGAAGTTTTCAACCTCCGCTGCAGCGGCCAGAATTTCGCTGTCAGCGGTGGCCAAACGCTGCAACGGTCCAGTTTTCCGCGGTCCGCATTTCATAAGTTCAGAGAGGGGGTAGTCTGAGACCCCTGATTCCGCTGCAACGGTTATTTTTCGCTGACAGCGATTTTGTTACATACACACTGTTTCATTCTCTGCTTCTTGACTTTTATTTGGTACTTAGGTACACTGTATTAATAATGTTTGTTACATGTTTGCAAAAAATGGGGAGATCAAGGGGGGGACCTGAAAAACAACACGGGAGAGGTGACCCTTCAAGGGGTCGAGGCAAAGGAAAGCAACAAAACCCATTGGGCACGACACAAGAAATTGGGAAGAAACAAAAGAGGAAAAGAACAAGTCCTTCAGAATCAGAGTTGAGTGATTACTTGCCTTCCCAAGAAGCTTCGGAGGGACAGAGTGGGGAAGCTCTAACAGCTGCATTATCAAAGCCAAGGAGACTCGTCAACGAGCCTACTAGCTTGGAGTTTTCTGATGATTCCTTTAGTCATTCAGCCACTCCTCCAGAGGGCACAGGTGCAGCAGCCCAGTCAGCAGCTCAATCAGCAGCCCCTCCTTCCATCAACCTCGAAAGCTCAGATGAAGGCCCTGATGATGGAAGGGGTGGAGATACTCAAGTACAGACTATTGGCATCCAAATGACCAGAAACCCCTCAGCATGGGAGGACCAACTTGTCTCTGAACCGTCCTACCATCATTTTAGAGAATGGTGGCCTTAGATATCTCTCATCCCGGAAAGGCCCTTCATCATAAAGGACCTCCTACCCCTCAATCCCAATGTTAAAAAGCAGTTCTTAGAAAGGGAGGGGTGGGAACTTTTCAATCCCAAGGTGGTTGATGTAAATGAATATGTGGTGAAGTAGTTATACACAAATGCGACATGCATCAAAAAGGACACATACCTCACCATAGTTCGCAACAAGAACATTCTGTACAATGACAAAGCTTTTAATGACTATGCGGGTTTTGGGGATGTTGATGAGACTCGGTACTTGGAGAAGCTGAATCAGAAAGATTTGGCTCGCCCATGGTTGGCTTCCGTCATTGCTATTCCAGGGACTACATCAGATTGATTGGTTGGAGGAACCCTCATCAGGAGAAACACGCTGAGTTTTGAGGCCCAGGGATGGGCCACATTTGTGTGCAGCAGGATAGACCCCATACTCCATGACAGTGATATGCCCCTGTCCAGGGCGGTGATAGTGGGGGCTATTATGGACAGTATCCCGATTAACTTCGGGAACATCATGTGCAGAGTGATAGAACGGGTTGTGAAGAAGAATGAGGCCTCCTATCTCTTTCCCAACTTCCTCACTATGTATTTTCGAGACAACGAGGTTGAGGGGAGGGATTTTGATACATTTGTGAAGCCCCAAACAACTTTCTCTTGGTACCATTTGAAGGGGTCAGATGATGTCCGAAGAATTTCGGCACATTTAATACCAAATTGCTTAGAGTTTAGATGGTTCTAAGTGCATTCATCTGTTATACTCATGAAATTTTGATGTTTTGCAGTGCATGAGGCTTAAAAACTCAAGAACATGTAAAATAAGTAAAAAAGACAAGAAAAAGGAAAAATGCGGTCGCAGAAGTGAACTTGCGGTTCACATATTCAACATGCGAACCGCACAATCGTCAATGAAATCACAAAGCTCAACAACCTATTAAGCCAATTTCCCGGGGAAGAATGCAATCCATTTTGCGATCGCATAATGGATCTGCTAGCCGCACAACGAACCGAAAAGCTCCTGTGCTGAAAGCTAAGAACAAATATGCGATGCAAATATACGGTCGCATAACATCAATGTGAACCGCATATCAAGAATGCGATGAGTACCTGGAAGCTAGGATTTTGAATCTGCGATATGTCCGTGAAGAATGCGAACCGCATTCCTGTTATGTGACAGGAATGCGGTCGCATAGTTAACCTGGAAGGGCAATTTTGTCCGTTTTTCACCCCGAGTTTTAGCCCACTATAAATAGATTTATTGGGGTTTTGTGGGTCATTCTTGTCTGGTTTTTGAGCTACAATACACTCATTGAATATTCCTCTCTTTTGGAAGCTTTAGAAGTGAAGATTCTTGTATTTTATAAGCTTTATGACATTTATTACTCTTAATTTCTTGTCTTTAAGCATGAGTAGCTAGCTTTATATACTAAGGTTGTGGATCCTAAATGGGTGTTATGTTATTGGGTATTTAACATTGAATATATATATATATATATATATATATATATATATAATGGTTGGTTGATATTCATTTACTTCTCATTATTCATTTATTGTTGGTGGTCGCAAACATTAACAAGTGCCATTAAATTCTTTCTTTAATTGGAAAAGTGAGTTAGGATTGGTAGGAGTAAATATCAAAGGATCAAGGCTTCAAACCTTGTTTAATAGAATCACTTAGGAATAAGTGGGTTTTATTTGGCATTAGTTGATTATTATTCATTGCAACTCTTTTATATTTGGGAAAATCATAAAGAGGACATACTACCCAACTATTGGAAAATATTGGGTAGTCACTTAGAAATCATTTGCATATCTAAAGGGCCTTCCATTAGAAATATATCATATTAATACCTATTAGCATTACATTTTATTGAAGGGGACACAACCTTGGTTTAGTTAATCACTTTACTTACAACTTTAATTACTCGTATTGATCACTATTTCAATTAAACCTATCATACAATCAAGTCCCATATTCTTGTTACACTAATGGGATAGAGATACGATTTGAGTAAGAACCACAATACCCAAATAAACTTTTCACACCTATTCCCTGTGGGATTCGACCCCAACCTTGTTGGGTTACTATATCTGAAAACGATCGCTTTACACTATTTTAAGGTGTAATTTGAGCGTATCATCAGACAACCCCAAGAAAAAAAGGGAAAGCCTCCACCTCTGCAGCCCCTGGTACTTTCACAGGCACAAGGCCTTCCGCTGCTGGTGAAGGCTCCATTCCTTCTGAGGGGCCCACTGCTGCTGCTGTTCCAGAGCCTCCATCAGATCCTTCAATACCCATACCAGTCTCAGTTCCATCATCATCCACCTATCCTCAGACAACCCTGAAAGTGTCCCAAACTTTAGTTCGTATCACCAACTGGCTGCAGGTAGCCTCTTCTAGACTTCCTGACCTTTCTTCTATAGTTGCATCCTAGTCAGCTCCGACACCCATTGCATTGCCTCCTACTCTAGAGGAAACATTGAAGAGCGTGGTGGATAACCAGAAGAAAATCATGGAGACACGGGGAAAGCAACAAGAAGACATCACTTATTGGGGAAAGTATGTGAAGAAGATGAAAAAGGCCCAGGATGATACGAAGAAGGTACAAAAGAAGATGCTGGAGACTCAAAAAGCTTTGGTGAAGGAGATGGCAAAGGTCGCTGCTGCGGGGGACATCTCCCTTGATCTTTTTCTAGGAGAGTCAGAGCCCACTGACCAGGCTACACATGTTAAGAGGTGATCGGCTCTCACCCTCACTACTATTCGAGTAGGAAGGCAAGGGTCAGTGCAGTTTTTACCCGATAGGTCGGGATCGAATCCTCAAGGAGTTAATAATGGGAGTGAGTGTCTATGTGAACTAGAAGTGTCTTGTGTTTCTAATTGCACTTCTCATATTTCAAACTACACTATGAATTATGCTATTGTTGATTGTAAATTTACTAACTAATTTGTTTTTGGTGTTGTTTTCTTATATGGGTAAAGGCACTAGGGTCGTGACTTTTACCTAGGTGGATACTTAACGGATTTCAATTTCCTAAGGTAAGGATGTTGATTAGGGATACAACTATAACCAATGCACGAAATTTCCCACTCGATACCTCTCGGTAATTCTAGTGGCTTTGCCCTAATTACCTCTCTCGAGGCCAATTGGGTGTCAATTAAGCAAGCAATTAAGGTTCAAGTAGGGTATTACTCTTTCGAGATTTAACCCGTTAATTAGGGCTCAAGTAGGGTTTTACCATTTCTGGATTCAACCCAATTGATTGGTACTACCTATCTCTTGATTATGCCCTAATTCCTTGTTGGACCAATTTTCTAGACTCAAGTCCTCTTTCTCAAGAAGGACCCAAGTCAATTAGAGGTCAATTAGTGTTTGCAACCACTAACTATAGCAATAAGAACCCTAAATTAGCCCAAATAGCTAACACCCATAAACATCCAAACCCTAGTTTTAGAAACCCATCAAATACCCACACTAGGGTTGAGCCACAACCCTATCTAATGGGTTTATCTACTCATAATCAAAGATAAATTCAATGAAATAGAAGAAATAGAACCCATATTAATGATTACTAACAATAAACACAAAGGTTCAATGTTAAAATCACAAGGAAATAGCTAAAAGATGAAAAATAAGCCTATTCACGAACTCCTTTCGTCACTAATGTCAAAGATCATAAATAAAATTACAAAATGAGCTATTTATACTCAGCCAAAATTCTGGACAAAATTTCCCCTGCGGGATTACCGCGGACCGCGTAAAATTGACCACGGTTCGCGGTGGAAAACATTGGCCTTCGCTTCTGGGTCTCTGAAAATGCTTGACCGCGGCCGCGATGCCTCTTTGCCTTAAAACAGGGTCTCTGAACCTTTGGACCGCGGACCATGGCAAATGGACCGCGGCGGCGGTGGGAGACTACTTGTGAAGGGTCCTCTGAAGATTGCCACCACGGATCGCGAAAGATGGACCGCGGCCGCGGTGGGACTTGGCCTTGTAAAAAGTTCTCTGAAGTTTTCCACCCCGGTCTGCGGAAGATGGACCGCGACCGCGGTGGGGCTCTTGAGTTGGGCACTTTGTTGTTCTTGGTACTTGTGCAAGATTCACTCCTGTTTGAGTATACTCTTGACTGATTGTCGTCATTTTTAGTTCAATCCTGCAACAAGCGCAACATATAAGCTTTTGGGGCTATTTTGTGTACAATTATAACCAAAACCTAAGCAAGGAAGGGCGGAAAATAGGGTAAGAATCCTAGTTATCAACTCCCCAAAACTTAAGCTTTTGCTTGTCCTCAAGCAAACATAATAAGCCCCACCCCTATGAGTGGTTCAAAGAAAATCTAGCTGTCCTAAGGTAACCTAATCTAGCATCAATTGGGACTAAAAATAGCCCTTAATGAAAATGAATCATTAACAATATTTGAACCTTTTAAAACCATAGTTTCAAGTGCGATACAAGAGCATCAAGAGTTGACACGACTCATCAACGAAACTCTAACTACCACTTTGGTCATTGTGGCACTACAAAAATGGCCTAATTGCGGCGGTTTAATAGCGGGGGTCAGCTCCAACCCCCGCAAATTCCATTAAATAACAGGGATTTTCTTAACTGACACAATATAAGAAAATAGCGGCGGTTGAAAACCTACGCTATCTACAAAAAAAACAGCGCGCTAATATTTCCCACGCTATTTTTTGCTTCGTTCATTTTTTTTCCTCAAAAAATCCGCCCACTTCTCAAAATCTCAAAAGCTCAAAAGTTCTCAAACGCTCAAAACCTCCGCCACTCTCAACGTAAAAGTTTCAATTTTGAGAGATTAACTGAAATTTCAAGAATTTTTCTACTTTAATTTTCTTAGAATTGAAAGTTTGTGTAAATATTTCTTTCCGTTTGCAAGAGTTGACATAAATCCTCATTTTTTCTCTTTTTTCTTTGATTTCCCTCACATTTTCTCCCTACAGCAGTGGCAAAGGCATCTCAATCACTCACTCGGGCATAGTAATAGACAAGTATCTTCAATTACAATAAGTTCTTCTACCCTATTTGTTGTTTAGTGCAATGTTATTTCTAAAAATGGGTCTTCATCTTCCCCATTGGGATTGTGGTTGATTTTGGCTAAGGAATTGGAATTGATGTGTTTTTGGGGATTTTGAGTTTAACCCTTTTTGGGTTTTCAGTTTCTGTTGTGCTGCGACATTGTTTAGTTTTTTTTGTTGAGTGAATATTGCTAGAAGAAGGAAAAGGTGACTGTTTTAATCCAAAATTTACAGGAAAATAGAGTTTTGATACATGATATTTTTGCGTTCTTTTATAGGAATTGTATTTCTTCATCGCCTCTTTGTTGTTATATAGATTTTGTTATAGAAATCACAATTACTGCTCATTAACCATAATAATAATTATATTAAGAGGTGGAGCTGTTATATAATAGAAATTGCTATAGAAACTCATTAACTTTTATATGTTTTCTATTGCATGTGGCTTTAATTTTATTTTTGCTGTTTTTTGGATACTTTATGTTGGTTTTAGATTTTCTCTATTTAGTTTTAGACATGATACATAACATACTTTAATTTTCTCTGTTTTTTGGACTCAAGTACCCTCATTGAGTCCTAAAGATTGAACACTTGATCAAAACTAAAAGGGCGCATTAATTTTCTGTTCTGTTAACTTATACTAATAGACTACTCATTTTCTTCCTCTGAAATCTTATAGGTGATATTATTGCACAAATCTAATTTTCAATGGATAAATCTTGGATTGGAATGCCAAGGAACACACCAGAGTATTTTCTTCGTTTGAGTCGATTTCTAGATTTTGCATTTAACAATGGAGCTATAGGAAATAAAATAAAGTGTCCATGTCCTAAATGTTGTTTTAGGAAGTGGCAGACTAAAAATATAGTATTTAATCATTGGATCGAAAAGCCTTTCCCTCAAAACTATGTCACTTGGGTTATGCATGGGGAGATGAATGTATTGCATAATTCTGGAAACATAGAGGTCACTCAAGATGCACCACCCATTGAAAATCCTGTAGAATTGTTGATTAATGAAGCATTCGGGGGCTTAAGGCATGAGGGTTTTGATGTAGGTCCGTCACAAGTAGTCGAAGAAGACGAAATGATACATGATATGCCCACTTCAAATAACAAAGATTTTTTTGAGTTGCTTAGAGATGGACGTCAAGAATTATATGAAGGGTCTAAGTACTCAAAATTGGAATTTTTGTTAAAGCTTTATCACATAAAGTGTTTGTATGGGTTAAGTGACAAGGGAATGACTATGATACTAGATCTACTCAGAGATGCATTTGAATTTGCAAAGATTCCTCATTCTTTTTATGAAGCCAAGAAGACCATCAGTAAGTTGTGTCTTGATTATATCAAGATAGATGCTTGTCCAAATGATTTCATATTATACTGGGAGGATGATGTTAATGCAGAAGCATGCAAGTATTGTCACACTTCTAGATTGAAGCCCGAGAAGGAGAGTAGTAAAGACCATGAACCAACTACAGATAAGAAGCAAAAGAAGAAGAAAAAGAAGAAGCCTGCAAAAGTTTTGCGCTACTTTCCATTAAAACCAAGATTACAAATATTGTTCATGTGCTCTAAGATTGCAGAGTATATGAGATGGCATGCAGAGGATGGTAACAAAGATGGAGCCATAAGACACCCTAGAGATGGTGAGGCATGGAAGATGTTTAATACAACTTTTCCCGTATTTGCTTCTGATCCTCGAATGTTCGATTAGTCTTGGCTAGTGATGGGTTCAATCCTTTTGGGACAATGAATACTAATTATAGCATTTGGCTTGTAGTTTTGGTTCCATATAACCTTCTCCTTGGTTGTGTATGAAGCAACCAAATTTTATCCTCTCAATGATCATTCCAGGTCCACGTACAACGGGGAATAATATAGATGTATACCTACAACCCCTTATTAAGGAGTTGAATGAGTTATGGAGTGAAGGTGTGGAATTTTTTGATTCATCAAAGGATGAAATGTTTAGAATGCGAGCAGCTCTTATATGGACAGTTAGTGACTTTCCTGGACTTGATATCTTATCTGGTTGGAATACACATACTGGTCTTGCATGTCCCTCTTGTAATTTTGACGCAAAACCTTGTCGACTTCGTCATAGTAGAAAGTGGTGTTTTATTGGCCATCTTCAGGTTTTGGGAAGAAATGATAAATTTAAAATGATGAGACATCATTTTAATGGAAATGTTGAAGAGAGGACCCCTCCAAAGAAGTTATCAGAATCAGACATTTTGCAACAAGTGAAAGATATCAATTTCATATTTGGAAGACAAGCAGAATTGAATGATACAAGGAAAAGAAATAGGAAGAAGAGTGTTGGAGAAGGTGTAACCCAACAATGGAGAAAAAAAGTATATTCTTTGATCTTCCATATTGTGAGTCTAACTCATTGCGCCATAATTTAGATGTTATGCATATTGAAAAGAATGTGTTTGATAATATTATATACTCTTTGCTAAATGATAAAGAAAAATCAAAGGATCATGTTAAGGCTCGAAGAGATCTACAAGATATGGGTATAGGGCGTGATCTTTGTCCGGATGAGAATGATGAATGTCGGCTTGGTGCATTTACAATTCCAAAGGAGAAGAAACTGGCCTTCCTAAAGACTTTAAAGAATATCTCAGTGCCAGATGGTTATTCAAGTAATATATCTCGTGGTATTTATTTGGATAAAAAAAGGATCTTTGGATTAAAAAGTCATGATTGTCACATTCTTATGGAACAACTGTTACCAATAGAAATCCGCAATGTGCTTCCAAACCAGGTTGTTGCAACGTTGGTAGAACTTTCCTCCTTTTTAGGCATCTTTGTCTGAAAAGCTTAAGCCTCTCAGACCTAGAAAAGCTACAAAATCGAATTGTGGAAACTCTTTGCCATCTAGAGATGTTATTCCCTCCATCATTTTTATTGTAATGGTTCATCTAACTGTTCATCTAGTGGATGAAGTAATACAAGGTGGCCCGGTACATTATGTGGATGTATTTTGTTGAAAGGTAAAATATTTCTTATTCAAAATTATTTTAATAAATCTTGTAATAGTATTTCAATGTAAATGTTTCTTCCAACACTTTATTATTTTGGTTATAGATTATTAGGTCATTTCAAGTCCCTTGTAGGAAATAAATCACAACCAGAAGGTTCTATAGCTGAAGGTTACATTGTTGAAGAAGCTTTAACTCTTTATTCTCGTTATTTTGAGGGAATTGAGTCAAGGTTAAATCGACCTAAACGTGTAAACGATGAACCAAATCATAATGAGGCTTCCGAAGTGTCATCTATGTTCCCTCAACAAGGTAAACCCATTGGAGGCTCCACAACAGAACCATTGACTCTTTTGGATAAAACTCAAGCTCATCGATATGTGTTACTTAATTGCGCAACAGTAAAGCCATTTATTGAGTAAGAAATTTGATTTGATTTGATTTATAAGAAACATTTAGAGTAATTGGATTAAAATTGATGCATATAACACCTTTGTAGTGAATTTAGACATCACATCAGAAGAAATAGAGGCCGAAGACTTTCACCAACAGAGGTAGAGAGGAGAGTTAGTAAAGAGTTCCCTGACTGGTTTCCTAAGCGAGCGAGTGAATGATATTTAAAATGTTTCCTGGTTGGTTTCCTAAGCTTTCTTATATCAATTTGTAGTTTATAACAAAAATATGTTGTTTATTTAGATTATGAATCCAGATATAGCAGACACTATCTCTGATGATATCAAGTTCTTAGCACAAGGTCCAGCACAAGATGCAAGAAGATTCGGTGCTTATAACATTAATGGATTCAAATTTCAGACTTTGTCTAGAGAACAAGGATTAAAAACTCAAAATAGTAGAGTTTTTCTTGTCTCTGACACTTCGTGTGTTGCATCTAGTGCAGATAGACATGCAAGACAAGCAGACCTGCCATATTATGGGAAGTTGGAAGATATTATTGAGCTTAATTATTATGGCCGGTTCAAGGTTGTTCTCTTTAAATGCCAGTGGGCTGACACTACTCGAAACAGAGGGTTCAAAATAGATGTTTGAAGGTTTAATTGTGTCAACTTCTCTAAATTGATCCACACTGGTGATCGTGAGGATGATGATCCATATATTAAAGCATCTCAAGCAAATATGGTCTACTATGTTGATGATGAAACTGATAAAGGATGGAGTGTCGCTGTACATCTAAAGCCAAGAGATTTGTTTGATATGGGAGAGGTTGATGAAGAAGAAATATATGAGAATGAGTCATACCGATAACAAGAATTTGGACATTGTTTTGATGTTGATTACGATAATATTCAAATTGCAATAGAGGAGCATATGACTGAATAGATATAACAAAGTTCAAATTGCAATTGCAACAAAAATTTGGACAATCTGGTTTTGCTTGATTAAGATATTTTGATTAGTGTTTTTTTCTTCAAAACTTACTATCTTTTGGTGTGATGACCCAAAAGGTCACCTTATATAATTTAAGCTATATCTGTGTTCCGAGACACCGAGAGCCTCCGTTAGTCTCACCTCAATATGCGTGCGCATCCCAGGCGTGTAGCCGGAAAGCTATTATATGAAATTGATAAAAATGAGTTTTGATAATTAATAAATGAATATAATTGACTTTGGTCAACATTGTTGGTAAACGGACCCGAACCCGTTATTCGACGGTCCCGGAGGGTCCGTAGGAAAATATGGGACTTGGGCATATGGTCGGAATCGAATTCCGAGGTCCCAAGCCAGAGAAATCAATTTTTAAAAGAAATTATTTTCTGAAAATAATAAAGGAATATGAAAGTGAATAATTATGTGGAAACCTCGTTACCGGATCCGTATTGAGGTTCCGGAGCCCGAAACAGGTTTATTATATACTATTTGTCTTATCTGTGGAATTTGGGGTAAAACGGGCGTGAATTGAGTGGTTTCAGATAAAAAATGAGGTTTTGAGGTTTTAAAGAATTTGAAATGCGACTTGGAAAGTGGTGTTATGTTCCCGAGGTCCGAATGAGATTCCGAGACCACGAATAGTTCCGTGGTGTCATTTATAACTTGTCTGTAAAGTTTGAAGTCGTTCCGAGAAGTTTAGGCCGGTTCGACGTATTGAAGTGAATTCTAGAATTTTAAAGTTCTTAAGATTTGATTAAATAAGTTTTGGGGTTTGATTTCGAGTTCCGCTGTTATTTTTCATGTTCCGAAAGTTCGAGCGAGTCCGCTTAGTGATTTAGGACTTGTTGGTATATTTGGACGGGGGCTCGGGTGGGCCCAGGTGCCTCCCGGAGCCCGCGCGAGGCCAAAAACCAGCAGAAACCACTGCTGGTGCATAGCAGCTGGTGTGACCGCAGGTGCGGTTGCCCAGCCGCAGGTGCGGGACCGCCCCTGCGGTTCCAGCCTCGCAGGTGCGATCCCCATCCCCTTGCCCAAAGTTCGCAGGCGCGAGACTCAGTCCGCAGGCGCGTGACCGCAGGTGCGGTCCAGGCCATCGCATGTGCGAGTTTTCCCGCAGGGGCGACCAAATTCCGCAGGTGCGGCCCCTTCTGGGCTGGCCCAAGTCCGCAGGTGCGATACCTTTTCTGCACCTGCGATACCGCAGGTGCGATCCTTTTTCTGCACCTGCGATACCGCAGGTGCGAGCCCCCTTCCGCAGGTGCGAAAATTGCCCAGTTATTTTATTAACTCCAAAACAGACTTCATTACGGGATTTCACCCTTTTTCACTTCCTCCTTCTTCCCCAAAACCTCCATAGACGAAATTCATGCCCTCTAACCTCCATAGCTCCATAGGTAAGTGTTCTTAACATCATTTTCCCTTACTTTCATCAATTAATCACTAGATTCTAGGCCTAAAAACAT
>MDKH01124326.1:0-13968 GCA_005239495.1 Nicotiana undulata
GCCATTAAGCTTCGGTTCGGTTCGGTTTTCGGTTTCGGATCGGTTTTGAACACCCCTAGGGTGGAGGCATCAATGTGATAGAAATAGAGGGGGAATGGGACCCAGAAGGGTTGATCGGGTTGATCAAAGAAGGTGACAATCCCAAGAAGCCAACTGTCACACTCAATCCCATCATAGTGCAGATTCATCCGTCAGGAGACATTGAGGTAACCACATCAGTCTCGTTCGAGTTCGATGCAGCACCACCTGCAGACACGCCAGCGCCATTCGAGGTTGAAATAGCACCACATGCAGTGACTCCTATCCCATTTGAAGTGAAAGTTGCCGCAACCATCACAGTGGCAGTGTCAACTACGCTATTTTTCAGCACTAATGGTGTACCCTGGAATTACATAGCTGAGACAAGAAGGAAAGGAAAGAAGAAGTTGTTGCTGCACAGGGGATGACCAGGACCGACAGGGTTTATTCACCTGAACACTTGGGAGAGCCTAGCAAACAGGCTTCCAACAGACCAACCGTCATTGAAACAAGTCTGGAGGATCTATGGAGGAAGGTGCAAGCCAAGGAATACTCAGTCATAGATCAACTGAACAAAACTCCAGCCCAGATATCCATCCTATCATTGCTGCAGAACTCGGAAGCGCACATGAATGCTTTGATGAAAGTGTTAAACGAAGCTTATGTACCTAATAATATCACCAGTGGAGAAATAGACAACATGGTAGGGCAGGTACTGCAAAGTCACAAAATTATTTTCCACGAGGACGAGCTTCTGCCTAAAGGGTTAAGTCACAATAAGGCACTGTACATCACCGTGCAGTGTGAGGACTATTTCATTACCAGGGTTCTAATCGACGGAGGATCCAGCCTCAACGTTTGCTCATTGACAACACTCAAGATATTGGGCAAGGGATTGTACGAGATAAGAGAAGGGTCCATGAATGTGATGGCTTTCGATGATTCTCAGAGGTCCACCATCGGAGAAATCAGTCTCTGTCTGCAAATAGGACCTACATGGTTTGAGGTTGAATTTCAGGTGATAGATATATCCGCGTCCTATAATCTGTTATTAAGACGGCTATGGATACATGCCGCCGGGGTTGTGGCATCAACTTTGCATCAGGCGGTAAAATTTGTATGGAATCATCAGGAGGTAATTATCCATGGAAATGGGAGCAACCCCATTTACAACCTCCAGACTATCCCGGTAATTGAGGGTAGAAGAAGTCTTGGTGGAGAAACCTATCATCACATCGAGTGGGTCAATGCAATAGACAAGGATAAGTGGTGGAGTAGCAAGATTGAAAGCATACTGAATTGGAGCGGATACGAGCCTGGAAAGGGTCTCGACAAGAATCTTCAAGGCATTTCCAAGCCGATACAGCTAAAGCGTCACGACACTACTTTGGGCCTAGGATATCAGTACATCTGGCAAGAGTACAATGACTGGTCTCAACCATGGCACGGTCCTTACTTCCCATTGGAGCAACCCATACCGCATTTGGAACAGGCTTTCCAGCAAGACGACGTTATACGAGTATCAGAGGAGGAGAAAGCATTAGCAGCCTTGAAAAATCTATTCCTGGAAGATGAAGACATGGACTGTTGTGTTATTGTCGAGGAGGAGGAGGAGGAAGGCCCTACTATCCAGGTTGTGATCAAGGGATCATTCCTCAGAAACTGGACCATCAGAACATCCAGGGCCCGACGAGTCCCGGGGTAGCAAGGCTGAACAAGCATTGTTTATTTCACTTGCTAATGATTTCCTTTTCGCATTTTCTATAAAATCTCCAATGTTCCAAACATTCGTTTAAATTATCAAAATCGCTTTTATGTTTTAATGAATCAATATTTATTACTATCGTTTTCTCTCATACTTTTATATACAACATTACTATTTCCTGTCTTGATGAACCAATGACTGTGACATGCAATGAGACAACGCAACAAAAATATAGTGATTCAAAAGAAGAAGATATCATACCCGATGAAATTGTCAGAGAAGTAGAGGACTTTGAGAACATGCCTAAGTCCAATCTAGACGAGACTGAGGTAATCAACCTGGGAGATTCAGAGACTGTCAAAGAAAATCGCATCAGCATCCACTTGTCATCGTCAGAGAACGAAGAGTACACGTAATTTCTGAAAGAATATGAAGACATATTTGCATGGTCGTACGATGACATGACCGGTCTAAGTACATCTATCGTGCTCACAAATTGCCCACGAACCCGATGTGCCCACCAGTGAAGCAGAAGCTCCAAAAATTCAAGCATGATATGAGCCTGAAAATCAAAGAGGAGGTCACTAAACAGATCAACGCCAAGGTCCTCAGAGTGGTTGAATACCCAACATGGTTAGCCAACATCGTGCCAGTACCCAAGAAGGATGGAAAGCTTAGGGTTTGTGTCGACTACCGGATCTCAATCGGGCCAGTCCAAAGGATGATTTCCCCTTCCAAATATACACATCCTGATTGACAATTGTGCCAAACATGAACTCCAGTCATTTGTGGATTGTTTCGCCGGTTACCATCAGATCTGGATGGACGAAGAAGACGCTGAGAAAATGGCTTTCATCGCCATGTGGAGTATACTGTTACAAGATGATGTCATTCGTCCTAAAGAATGCTAGGGCTACTTACATGAGGGCTATGACCACCATCTTCCATGACATGATACATAAAGAGATCGAGGTGTATGTGGACGATTTCATCATCAAGTCCAAGAAAGCCATAGACCATATAGCAGACCTAAGGAAGTTCTTCAACAGACTACGGAAGTAAAACTTGAAACTAAATCCCGCAAAATGTGCATTCGGGGTTCTTGCAGGAAAATTGCTTGGGTTCATCGTCAGCCGCCGAGGAATAGAATTGGATCCATCAAAGGTCAAAGTCATTCAATAGTTACCACCGCCGAGGAACAAGAAAGATGTGATGAGTTTCCTGGGATGCCTTAACTACATCAGCTGATTCATAGCCCAGCCCACAGTCATATGTGAACCAATCTTTAAGATGTTAAAGAAGGATGCCGCAACCAAATGGGCCGAGGATTGTCAAAAGGCCTTCAACCGAATCAAGGAGTACTTGTCAACGCCACCAGTTTTGGTCCCGCCAGAGCCAGCTAGACCCTTGTTACTCTACCTTGCGGTATTAGACGGAGCTTTCAGCTGTGTTCTGGGGCAGCACGACGAGACAGGAAGAAAGGAACATGCTATCAGTTATCTGAATAAGAAGTTCACTCCATACGAGGCACGATATTCTCTACTGGAACGTACCTGTTGTGCTCTAACCTGGGTAGCCCAGAAGCTGAGGCACTACTTCTGTGCCTACACAACATATCTCATATCGAGAATGGATCCCTTGAAGTATATCTTTCATAAACCCATGCCCACTGGCAAGCTGGCCAAGTGGCAAATCCTACTGAGTGAGTTCGACATCGTCTATGTGACTCAGAAAGCGGTCAAGGGACAGGCATTGGCAGATCATCTTGCCGCGAACCATGTGGACGGAGAATACGAGCCATTGAAAATGTATTTTCCCGATGAAGAAGTGTTGTTCATAGGAGAAGACATTGTAGAATCCTATGACGGTTGGAGGATGTTCTTCGACGGAGCGGCAAATTTTAAGGGAGTCGGCATTGGGGCTGTCTTAGTATCGGAAATTGGCCAACATTATCTGGTATCTACTAAACTCAGATTTCCCTGCACCAGCAACATGGCAGAGTACGAAGCCTGCATCCTAGGGCTCAACATGGCCATCAACATGAATATTCAGGAGCTACTGGTAATTGGTGACTCAGATTTGCTTATACACCAAGTACAAGGAGAATGGGCTACCAAGAATTCCAAGATATTTCCATATCTGCACCATGGGCAGGAATTGAGAAAGAGGTTCACAAAGATAGAATTTCGGCACGTCCCCAGAATTCAGAACGAGTTTGCCGATGCACTGGCCACTCTATCATCCATAATACAACATCCAGATAAGAACTTCATTGATCCTATTCCAGTAAATATCCATAGCTAGCCAGCATATTGTGCCCATGTTGAAGAAGAAGCAGACGGAAAACCATGGTTCCACGACATTAAGGAATACTTGGCAAAGGGAGAGTACCCAGAGCATGCAAATCATACCCAGAAACGCACGCTTCGGAGATTGTCCAATAGTTTCTTTCACAGCGGAGGAACCCTATACAGAAGAACTCCTGACTTGGGATTATTGAGATGTGTCGATGAAAACGAAGCTTCTAAACTACTTGAAGAAATACATATTGGGACCTGCGGCCCGCATATGAATGGTTTTATCTTGTCCAAGAAGATACTCAGAGCCGGTTATTTCTGGATGACCATCGAAGCATACTGCATCCAATATGTTCGAAAATGCTACCAATGTTAGGTACATGTAGATATGATAAGGGTACCCCCAAACGAGATCAATGCAACAAGCTCACCATTGTCGTTCGCCGCCTGGGGAATGGGTATCATTGGACCGATCGAGCCTACCGCCTCAAACGGGCACCGATTCATCTTGGTAGCTATTGATTATTTCATCAAATGGGTCGAAGCAGCATCTTACAAAGTAGTAACTAAGAAAGTCGTGGCAGACTTTGTCCCCGACCGTATCGTTTATCGATCCAGAGTTCTAGAGTCAATCATCACCGACAATGACTCCAATCTCAACAGTGATCTGATGAAAGCCATGTGCGAGACTTTAAAAATCAAGCACAAAAAGTGGCACAAAAAGCTATCATTTGCCTTACTAGGATGCCGCACCACAGTCCGTACGTCACTGGGGAAAATCCTTACTTACTGGTTTATGGTACGGAAGCTGTTATTCCTGCCGAAGTGGAGATTCCTTCCTTAAGAATCATACAAGAAGCTGAGCTCAACAATGTAGAATGGATAAGGAGCCGTTATGAGCAACTAGCCATCATCGACGGGAAAAGGATGAACGCAGTGTGTCATGGTCAACTCTACCATAACAGAATGACCAGAGCCTTCAACAAAAGAGTCAAGCCAAGACAGTTCACACCGAGGCAGCTGGTGTTAAATAAGATATTTCCACATCAAGATGAAGCCAAAGGGAAATTCTCTCCCAACTGGCAGGGTCCATACATGGTTCATAGAGTACCGATAGGAGGAGCTCTTATACTTGCAGAAATGGACAGAGAAGTCTGGCCAAAACCAATCAATTCAGATGCAATCAAGCGATACTATGTGTAACTCTTTAATGATGTAAATTGAACTACGCCTGACTTGATTCCCGTTTAAGAGGGGATACGTAGGCAGCCATATGGGTTACAATTCAATAAAAATCTTATTTTCCCCCGCAATTGGAAGCTGGGGCAGAATTTTGAGGAGGACCCTCAAAATTCCGAAGCAAGTTCAGCCGATCGCAGCATGTAAAACAGTTAGAGACGTCAATCCATCTAACTGGGGTAGAATTTTGAGGAGGACCCTCAAAATTCCGAAGCAAGTTCAGCCGATCGCAGCATGTAAAACAGTTAGAGACGTCAATCCATCTAACTGGGGTAGAATTTTGAGGAGGACCCTCAAAATTCTGAAGCAAGTTCAGTCGATCGCAACATGTACAACAGTCAAAGATGTCAATCCATCTAACTGGGGCAGAATTTTGAGGAGGACCCTCAAAATTCCGTAGCATAAGAGATTGCAATGTCTTAGATCTTGTCACGGTCGTTGGTTTATCTAAATTTCTTAAAATATATTTTTTACTATGTCTTTACAAAATCATGCATGCTTGCTTGTAAAATAGCTCTGTTCAGCAAACGCTACCCCGATGATATAAACAGGATCACCAGACCAAGACAAGAAAGTCAATCAAAGCCGGCAGGAACACGAATCAACCTCCCGATCTACAGAACTCACGATTTTTCTTTGGATGCATGAACAAAGGATAAACATGTTTCGAAGTCACAATTCTCAAAACAATTGCAGTTGCCGAAATTTGCTATCAGCACAAAGAATAAACATACTTCGTAGTCACAATTCTCACAATAATCGCAATGTCGAAATCCGCCACCAGCTAAGAAATTCTGCTACTATTTGCTATTTATTCTTTTGCATAAGGCTAATCTCTGCCTTCATCTGCATAAGGTTAATCTATGCCTTCCCTTTGCATAAGGCTAATCTCTGCATTTCCCTTTGCATGAGGTTAAGCTCTATCTCCGCATCTTGCATAAGGATAAGCTCTGCCTTCACCCTGCATGAGTCTAAGCTCTGCCTCCATCTGCATAAGTCTAAACTCTGCCTCCATCTGCATAAGGCTAATCTCTGCCTTCCCCTGCATAAGGCTAATATCTACCTTCCTTTGCATAAGGCTAATCTCCGCCTTCATCTGTATGAGGCTAAGCTCTGCCTCCATCTGCATAAGGCTAATCTCTGCCTTCATCTGCATGAGGCTAAGCTCTGCCTCCATCTCCATAAGGCTAATCGTCGCCTTCATCTGCATGGGACTAAGACATGTCCCATATCTTACATGAGGTTAAGCTATACCTCCACATTTGCATGAGGCTAAAATCTACCTCCATATATGCATAAGGTTAATCTCTGCCTTCATTTTCATGAGACTAAGCTCTGTCTCCATACCTGCATGAGGCTAAGCTCTGCCTCCAATTTACTTGTTCACCGAGACTAAGCGCTGTCTATTTTTCTCCTTTTTTCGGGATAAGCTCTGCCCTCCAATTCGCAAGACTAAGCCTTGTCTTGTCGACGTCATATTATTGCATTTCATGGGCTAAAAAATCGCCAACATGTCCAAAGGCGCCATAGTCTAAAGCGGAATACACCATGTCATGGCATGATGATCTCTCTCGAATTTGCATATCATTATTCAAAGGCGTCATAGTTCGGAGGCACCATCTCCATGGCTCGAGAACATCATTTCATGGCCTGCGAATCTCTCACTGAACAATTCATGGACCAGGACATCATGGTCTAAGGACGTCATCCCTAACCGTCCGAAGACAACTTTCATAGTCCTACGGGAACCCGCATCATGTTTAAATTTATGCACAATATATGCTTGTAGTATTATTATTTGCAGGTAACCCGGAAAGAAACTGCTATCCCAGCAGGAGCGATCCCGCTCCAGTTCCCTCAACTATATCAAACTTGACCTCCCTCGTGAACCATTCATTCACCTATCCCTGGATGTTGCGTCCGTTCTTGCAATAACTTCACCAGTATATTTCGTCGATGAATCCGGAACTACATACGACATGATTCCTGTAAAACCAGGGATATGTAGGCAGCTCGAAAGCCAGAGTGCGGCCTAAATCCCTCAAACCATTTCGCTCGGTCAAAATTGGCCATCATATCTTTACCCGACAACTCTTTCATCCTTTCCGGGTAAAGAGGGGCAGTTGTTGATACCCAATTCTTTCCAAAATATTTTTAAAATTGCATATATACCTTCAAAATCATAATATCAATTGGTATTTTTCCATAATTGTTTTACATTTTTATAAATTTGTCCAGTACTTTATTTCCATGAAATAATTACAAAATTGCATCACAAATGATTTCAAAGGAACTTCTTGATTTTATTTATTATTTATGGCCCTATTAAGACCAAAGTATTCCATAAATAGCCAAATTGGCACATTTTGGCTATAATTACAATAACTTTTCAATTATGGCCCGTGCATATAATTTTGTACTATTTTTTACCAGAAATTAGTCTTTTATATTTTGGAATACCAAATAATCATTTTTGAAATATTTCTTTGCATGAAATCCATTTTTATAATTAGTAATTATTTTATAAGATTATTTTAATTAAATTATCTTGGTATTTAACAAATAGCCCCATTTATTTCAATTATAACCTATTAAACCAGCCCAAAACACCTAATTACACTAGCCCAAGACCCCAGGCCCAAATCCTAATACTACCCGACCAAATTTCGCCGAAATCCTGGCCGTTGATCATTATTTATCAACGGTCCAGGATAATTCTTACTTAATTTAACCTAACAACCCCCCCAAACCCCTCATTCCTCCTCTCACTCTCCGCCGTCACACTCCCCGTCTCTCCCAAATTCTCTCTGCCCTAACCGTAATTTTCCCCGTCGTTGCTTGCTCTCCGTAAACTACGGTGGCTCACCACCACTCCCCAACCTTAACGACTCTCCTATGACCGGGATTCCTGTTGTGTTTGAGGTCCTCAAGGGACCAGTGGCCGGTCCGCTCACACCATGGCCTGTCCTCACCATCCTCAGGCCACCATGGCTCGATTTGAGTAAGATCGTCCTATTTTCTTGTTAAACCTATGGTTTCTAAGCCGGTTTCTCTGTCTCTGGGTTATTTTCTCGAAACCCTAATCTCTTCTCCTAAACCTTTTAGATCTGTAACAGATCTGAGAATGTTTGAGCTATTTTTTCTTGTTTTTATGAAAACCTTCCGATTTTCTAAGTGTCTCTTCATTTTCCTAACTAGGGTTTCTGAAACCCTTTCTTCAAAAAGATTTTTCTGATTTTTAAATGTTTATTATTTGATCTTTATGTGTTTAATCAATTTTGTTTGATTTTCTTTAACCCTAACTAATTATGTTGAAAACCCCTAATTTTTTAACCCTATGTTCGAATTCTAAGTTCATCCTTGCTATTTGTTGTACGATCCTGCTATGTGTTTGATTCTCTCGGATTCTGCTTCGATTAATTTGAATATACCGTGATTTTACCCATTAGGGTTTCATATTTTTTATTCTTTCTGTTTATACTTGGTTTATTTGTTTATTCATGGAAGTTTACATTATTTCCCTTAATATTAGTATTACTTTGATTCTTTGAATCCCTGATTTCCTGTGTTGATACTCGTATACCAATTTTTGGTTATTTTCATACTTTTCACAACCTTTAAATTATTGCTTACCTTATTATGTGATTGACCGTATTAGTTACTGATTCTTACTACTATTTTCTTAATTAAATCTTTGTGTATCTATTCCTAATTACCTACTCTATACTTCAGCTATGTGATTTCTTTCCTTAATTGTTACCTGCTCTCTACCGTTGGTAAATCACTCCCTTAATTAAGGGAAGATTTTACTGATGTTATTATTAATTGATTCTGTAGTTGTCTCCAATTACTGAACGATTTATTTCTTGCCTTATTTATCTAGCTCCCAATTGCTATATATATACACTCTTCTACTCTCATAAACACGCGAACACACTGGTTCAAAAAATCTCTTACACTTAAAGCTTTCTGCTAGTTCTTGTTACTTGCTCCTTCAATTGAACTAGCCGGCTGTAATCCAAGCCTAGTTATTGCACTCCATTGCTCTATACTTTGTATCTGCTATACTTAACTGGTATGTTCTGATTTAAATCCAAGTTCCAAACCCTATGTGCTCCCTTACTACTTTAGTTTACTAATTACCAGTCTATTTCTGTCTATTATTTGGCTTTTCAATATGTAATCAACCTGTTTACATCATTGTTTCACTTAGCATATTAGTTTTGTCCTAATTCAACTCATGATCATCATGTTTATGAACTTGCCTATTACCTTTATAGTATGTCTCCCCCCGACTCTACCCTATCTGTGTATGTTTGAATGCTTGTCTACTTGGTTACCTAATTTCTGGTATGAAACTGTTTTGCAAAGTAATTTGTTACCCTAAGTAGTGTTGATTCCATGCTTAATTCTTTTTAGTACCACTATATTCTCAACTGTCTGTTCTGAAGTTCTTATACTTGTACTACTTCTGTATTATTAGCTACTCCTTAGTCCCATAAAAACTCCTCAAAAGATGTTGTGCTTGTGTTTAATATGTGTTTCACTATGTGTGTGGTATATGTTCCCAACTCCCAATATCCCAGTGTGAAAGATTGTTGAACCTATTTGCTTTGAGTTATTTTGTTGTTTGTTTGATCCTTTAAGTGTTTACACTGTTCTTGTTCAATCTATTTTACAACTATTCAACTTCTATTTCTATAAGACTTCTTCACTCAACTGAGTCCTTTTCAATACTGTTTTCCTATCAAAACCTTTTCAAAACTATGTCAAGCGCTCTCACTCTACTCTTAAGTCCTTAGGTTCTGCCTAGGGTTGTTCATTTGGATCGGATGTCCGAAATCCGAACTGATCCATTCAATTTCGGATTTCGGATTTCGGATTGGACCGAATTTCGAATTGTGTTTATAAAAATTTCGGATTTCGGATCGGATTCGTATTAGTATATTTTAATCCGATCCGATCCGAAATCCGAAATTATTAGGCAATGTATAAATACTACACTTTAATTTCGGATAGTCAGTACTTTCTTTACATCTTCCTCCAAGTTATCACCTTTACAATTGCTAGAGTTAGCTATAGTGGCACCATAGTACTCTCATAATTGTATAAACATGAATTTTTCTTAATGCATTGCCTCTTTTACAAAGAAAATATACATATTAGTTTGCAACATTGAGGCATTTACGATCCGAAATCCAATCCGATCCAAACTTTAAAATTCGAATTCGATCCGATATAATTCGGATCGGATTCAGATTGCATTTTCTAGAATTCGAAATCCGAAATCTGTATCCGAAATGTGCTAAATCCGATCCAATCCAATCCGTGCACAACCCTAGTTCTGCCCCTCTAGTGTGTGACTGCCTTGGGATCCCCGTGAGATCCCTCTGAACTCTGACACACTGGGGTTTGGCCCTTCCACACTACACTTACTCAGTTCTTATTATGAAAGTTTGGGTGTGAGCACTGCCCGGGATCCTTGAGTTCCTTAGGGAACTCTGACACACCCGTACATGAGATTGGCTATAAACTCTTGGCATTTGAGGTTATGGAGGCTTGGTAGCCTCAGGATACATTTGGGCCTGCTTCAGGCTCCCTATAGTTTAACTTCTTATCTTTTTATTTACTTATGTAATTTATTCAGCTATTGGTTTGTAATAATTATTGTAAACAGATATTGGGATGGCTAGTGAAATGGGGAGGGTAGCTGTATAGTACTGTAAATGTAATTGGGTAGAAAGCATGTCTTAGGATTTACATTCTTTAAATCTGTAGAATCCATGTTTTAGGATTAATATGTTCATCCAAATCACGCCAAACACGCACTAGATATCATGTTCCAAGGTCTCATATTTACTGCTTCAACATCTCATACGTCACTAATCTATTTCTTTGCGTTGAACCAGCTTATCACTTAGAGATCCCGCTCCCAGGACAATAAATAACATTAACATAAAAACTGTTACTCGTGTGTGCATTCAGAAATCATGTTCTGTAACACTTGTGCGCATTTAGAAGTCATGCCTTAGGAACTCTGTGCGTTTAGGGATCATGTCTTAAGAAACTGTCATTTTTCTGTGCATTTAGAAATCATGTATTAGGAACTATGTTTGCATTTTGTTTAAATACGCCTAAGTCACTGGCCATGAAAGGTATAAAACAGTCTCACATGGTGATTGTCATTGTTTCTGAATAAAAGTGGTATCAATCCTTTCATTCTCAGATTTACACCACCTAGAACAGCATGTTGTAGGTTAAATATTTTTAAACTGTTTAAAACAACTTGTATCTATTATGCATGATCCTATGCCTAGGCAAGCCTTAGGTAATTAACCTTTATAAGACTAAAAAACTGTTTTGATTGTGTTTACTGCTTAAAGGTTCACATGTTTAAAATCAGTAGGCAAACTGATAGGACCCTGCCGTTGAGTTGATAAAACATAGTGTAGCATATTTCTGTGCATTGACATATACTTAGATATCATGTTTTAGGGCATTAATATTCACTTAGATATCCTTTTTTAGGACCCTTTTCTAATAAAACAGCCTCTTGTTTGTGTTTGAGACGTGCTGCTTATATGCATTACATGTGGAGCTAAATTTGAGCCTCTTGACTGCTTTCCTTCACTTATTTGCTAGTCGTATTTGTTCCTGCTTGTCGCATATAATTTTCCTTTTAAAAACCTTAGGGGGTCTGTCTAGAACTGCCAATATTTAGAGGTCCTAAAACTCCTCCAGGATCACAAGGATGGGACGGGTAACAACACGCTTAGAGCTCTTTAAATTTTTTTTGCTTAATAACCGCTAAGAGGTGGGACAATGGGTAGATAAGGATATGATGACCTGTGCGCTAATGCAACGTGTAGCCCCTCTTTGAGGAGTAATTACCGGGCATTGTACAGATGTGATCTTATAGGATAAACAACTTAGGACTTACCTTACCCTTTATCACATATGTATGCTTAGATACTAACCTGCCAAACCTTTATTTGTTTACATATGCGTGCTTAGACTGTCTATTTGCTATTTGATAAATTCACAAAGTATGTTTGGTCGGTACCCACCGTTGTGGACTTTGAGGGGTGCCTAACACCTTCCCCTTGAAGTAATTTCAAGCCCTTACCCAATCTCTCATTATATAATTAGTGTTATAAGTGACCCTTAGTAGGTGCCCTAATGCACCTTAATTCGTTAGGTGGAGACTCTTCAAATCCTTCAATCCCTTATCCCAAAAGAAAATGAGTTGTCCCAACAATGTCAAAAACCCAAAGGGGGCGCGACAAATACTGGGCGCCTCATGGGCGAGTACTAGCTTGCTGAACTTTTCTTTTATTGGAGAATATTGGGGACCTCATGGGCGAGTCCCAACTTGCTGAACTTTTTTATTAGAGAATACTGGGCTCCTCATGGGCGAGTCCCAGCTTGATGCAGCTTCGGAAGAGTTCATGTCCCTGTTTCTTACCGACAGAAGAACGTGATAAGTAAAAACATGATGAAGTTCCGTTACCTTAGCTCCGCGAGCCGGAGGAAAGAGGGGTTCCATTGCACGGCCATTTTCTTCGCCCTATGCTCCCACGATGGTTCCCAATATGGGGGTCGTACTTGACCTCGTCGTTGGTTCGGGCTGGAATCTTTGATGCATATTTGCTCGTTGGGATATTGAGGCCGAGTCCCAGTTTGAATCCGTCAGATATGCACGAATAAGTAAAACATGTTATATTATGTTCACAAATCACCTAGTATATGCGGGTATGAAGGTGGGGTGGGATGTGTATGCTATCTTAAGGGATCACGCAGCGGGCTATTCTCTTCCCTAGATGCGGAAGAGCAGGCCGGCGTGTGAGACGCGTATGCCAAACGGGATCACGGTCATGCCAAGCGCACGGGGGCCGTGATTCCGCTTTCACCATGCATATGACAAGCCATTTATTGTCATGTGAAGACTTAACCTATATTAGATCGGTGGTTTTAACCGCTTGCTTTTTATACATATTTTTTGTCGATTTTGAGATCTAGAGAGAACTAAAATTTTGATTAGGAAATCCCCACAGATAACGCCAAATATTTGCACAAAAAATACATTGAGCTTTTTGCTAAACCAATTAAAGATGAAACATAGGGTAAATCCTAATCAAACATAATCGACTCTAAATCAGACTGTAATGAACCTGAATATCGAGTGTAATCAGGCTTATTTGGCTATTTTGATAGTCACAAAAGACATTGAGCATGGATGACAAGCGTACATCTTTGATGCGTTATCCCATACTTGTAAGGATAAAGAGAGGAGGAATGCTTCTTCGAGGGCGTTGGATCGATTGTTGTTGAAGCAGCTGTAAAGACCCTTAGGACTTCTCTCCTAGATCTTCGTTATCCCCCTTTTCTATCTCTTCTTCCCCCCTTATTTATACCCCTATGCTCCTGTTTGCCCAATGGTCTTAAACCAGCGGGTCCTCGGTTGGTTCTATCCTTTTCCCTATACTCCACGACGGGCATTTCGCCGTGCCAACCCATAGTTGGCTTGGTATCGGGTACGACCGAGGTAGCCGGGGGGGGTCGCACTCTACGAGCGTGAGCACGACTCGGTCGACCCCTTACTGTTTCCTTTGGTATTGACTTCTTAGACAGATTTTGACCTATACAGTTTGTAACGACCCGGTCTGTCGTTACGTAAAACCTGCATTATAACTGTTGTTAGTGGCTTAT
>ML254157.1:0-12508 GCA_005239495.1 Nicotiana undulata
GCACTCATAAAGACTCCCTGTGCCTCTGTGCACAGATCCAGGTACTAGTTCGCAGTAGTAGCTAACGCAGTTCAAAGCAGCATTTCACAGGGTTTCGAGCATTTCACGGGGTTTCGAGGTAGCTGTCCAGCATCCACAGCTTCTCCATTTCCCTTCCTTATTTAGTCTTAGCATTTGATTCAGAGACATATATTATAGTTTTAGCAGNTGTTTAGAATATTATGGGGACTCTAAGACTTAATATTATCATTTATGCTATTGTTGCTTGCTTATTATTTAATTGTGAACTATTTTAATTGAACAAAAGCGTAGCAATGTGATGGTTGGCTAGCCTAGTTCCACGATAGGCTCCATCACGGCTTGTTAGGATTTGGGGTCGTGACACCAGAGCAGCAGCCCCAGTAGAGGACCCACAAGTAGACTTTGTCGGTGAGGTTCCTACTCAGACAGTCCCAGTTGGACCAGCTCAGGTCCCAGAGGGGTTCATTGCTACCCCGGTGCCTCAGGATGCTCTAGTCCACTTGGTGGGACATAAGGAGAGTGTGGCTCAGGACGGTTTTCTTCCTACTGCACCAACTGGTTCTCAGGCTGGGGGAGGGACCCAGACTCCTGTTATTCATACCCCAGAGCAGGTTGCCACTCAGTTTCAGACTCCAGCACCTCTGACAACTGGAGTAGCTCAGCCGGGTATTGTGGAACCGGCAGCCGAGGGTACAACTATGTCAACAGATGCTCTATGGAGACTAGTTCGGTTCACCAAGTTATTCACTACTACATTTGCTGGTGCACCATCAGAGGATCCCCAGGATTATTTAGACACCTGTTATGAGGATCTTCGGAACATGGGCATTGTGGAGTCCAATGGAGTTGACTTTGCTACCTTTCGGTTGTCTGGCGCAGCCAAGACTTGGTGGAGAGACTATTGCCTGACCAGACCAGCTGGGTCTGCACCAATTACTTGGGCTCAGTTCTCCGAGCTATTATTTGGGAAGTTTCTTCCCACTACTTAGCGAGAGGATCTTCGGAGGCAGTTTGAGCGCCTCCAGCAGGGATCTATGTCTGTCACTCAGTACGAGACTAGGTTCATCACTGTAGCCAGGCATGCATTTATGATACTTCTTACTGATCGGGAGAGGGTTCAGAGATTTATTTAGGGTTTGGCCCAGCCTATCAGACTTCAGATGCGCAAGGAGACGGGTACTGATATCTCCTTTCAGGATGAAACCGATGTGGCCAGACGCATTGAGATAGTATTATCCCAGGGTGGTGGTTTGGGGTCTGACAAGAGATCTCGTCATTTCGGCCGTTTCAGTGGTGCCTCATCTGGAGGCAGAGATTCCTTTGGCAGAGGTCATCCCCCTAGGCCTTATTAGTCAGCACTCCAGGTATCCCGCAGTGCATCATCAGCTTCCATCAGTGCACTGCCGATTCAGAGTCTTCAGGGTAGTCATTCTGGTCGTCAGGGACAGTTCCAGGGTGAGTATTCTCAGCAGCCCAGGGCTTGCTACACTTGCGGTGGTATGGGGCATATTTCCAGGTTTTGCCCCCGAGGTTTTGCTGGTTCTCAATATCAGGGTTCCCGTTCCATGGTTCCCGCATCAGGTGCACCCTCGCCCCCTCAGCCAGCTAGGGGTGGTCGTGGTGCCAGAGGTGGAGGTCAGACTCATAGAGGTGGAGGGCAGGTCATGAGAGGTAGGGGTTAGCCCGTAGCAGGTAGACCCAGAGATGTTCAGGTTGGAGGGGCTCCGCCCCGTTGCTATGCTATTTCGGCCAGGCCTGATGATAAGGCTTCTAACGCAGTTATCACAAGTTAGGTATCAGTTTGCAGCCGAGATGCTTCGGTGTTATTCGATCTAGGTTCTACTTTATCTTATGTGTCTTAATATTTTTCCCCTTATTTAAGAATGCCCCGTGATTCCGTGAGTGCTCCTGTATATGTGTATACCCCGGTGGGTGATTCTATGGTGGTAGATCGAGTCTACCATGCTTGCTTAGTAGTTATTGGTAGGATGGAGACTCTGGTTGATCTTTTACTTCTGGATATTGTGGAATTTGATGTTATATTGGGGATGGATTGGCTATCTCCCTATCACGCTATTCTGGACTGTCATGCCAAGACAGTGACCAAGGCCTTGCCAGGTTTTCCTCGTTTTGAGTGGAGAGGGACCCCTAACCATTCTTCTGGCAGAGTTATTTCTTATATGAAGGCTCGGGGTATGGTCGAGAAGGGTTGTTTGGCCTATTTGGCCTATGTTCGTGATTCTAGTGCTGCGGTTCCTTCTACGGAGTCTTTGCCTGTGGTTCGTGAGTTCCCAGAGGTTTTCCCTGCTGACCTGCCAGGTATGCCACCTGACAGGGATATTGAATTTTGTATCGAGGTGACTTAGGGCACTCAGCCCATTTCTATTCGCCATATTGTATGGCCCCGCCAGAGTTGAAGGAATTGAAGGATCAGTTGCAGGACTTGTTGGATAAATGATTCATTAGGCGTAGTGTTTCTCCTTGGCGTGCTCCAGTGTTGTTCGTTAAGAAGAAAGATGGCTCAATGAGGATGTGTATTGACTACCGGCAACTGAATAAGGTTACTATCAAGAACAAGTATCCTCTACCGACGATTGATGATCTATTTGACCAGCTTCAGGGAGCTACAGTGTTTTCCAAGATAGACTTGAGATCTGGTTATCATCAGCTGAGGATTAGGGCGTTTGATGTACCTAAGACGACCTTTCTCACTCGCTATGGGCATTATGAGTTCTTGGTTATGTCATTCGGGTTGACAAATGCCCCTGCTGCTTTTATACAGTTGATGAACCGGGTGTTCAAGCCTTATTTGGACTCATTCGTTGTTCTCTTCATTGATGATATACTGATATACTCTCGCAACCGAGAGGAGCACGAGCAGCACCTTAGAGTCGTCCTCCAGACTCTGAGGGATAGTCAGTTGTATGCCAAATTTTCTAAGTGTGAGTGCTGGTTGAGTTCAGTGGCATTTCTAGGCCATGTTGTGTCAGCAGAGGGTATTCAGGTGGATCCGAAGAAGATTTCGGCAGTCAAAGATTGGCCTAGGCCCACTTCAGCTACAGAGATTCGGAGTTTCTTGGGCTTAGCAGGTTAGTATCGCCGATTTGTGGAGGGCTTTTCATCTATCGCAGTCCCGATGACCAGGCTGACCCAGAAGTGTGCCTAGTTCAGGTGGTCGGATGAGTGTGAGGCGAGCTTTCAGAAGCTCAAGACAGCCTTGACCACGACACCAGTGTTAGTTTTTCCCACTGGTTCAGGGTCGTATACTGTGTATTGTGATGCTTCACGGGTTGGTATTGGTGCAGTGCTGATGCAGGATGGCAAAGTCATAGCCTATGCTTCTTCTCAGTTGAAGGTCCATGAGAAGAATTATCCAGTTCATGACTTGGAGTTAGCAGCGATTGTTCATGCTTTGAAGATTTGGAGGCATTACTTGTATGGTGTGCCTTGTGAGGTGTTTTCGGATCATAAGAGTTTACAGTATCTATTCAGGCAAAGGGAGTTGAACATGAGGCAGAGAAGGTGGTTAGAGTTACTGAAGGATTATGACATTACCATTCTTTATCATCCGGGGAAGGCCAATGTGGTGGCCGATGCTTTGAGCCGGAAGTAAGTCAGTATGGGCAGTCTAGCTTATTTATCAGCCGGGGAGCGACCTCTTGCGTTGGATGTTCAGGCTTTAGCCAACCGATTTGTGAGGTTGGAGGTTTTTGAGACTGGCAGTGTGTTGGCCCATATCGTGGCCTGTTCTTCATTGTATGACCATATTCGGGACAGGCAGTATGATGATCGTCATTTATGTGTTCTCAGAGATACAGTCCGGCACGGAGGTGCCAAGCAGGTTATGGTTGATGATGGGGGAGTTCTACGGATGCAGGGTCGTATTTGTGTACCCAATGTTGATGGTATTCGTGAATTGATACTACAGGAGGCCCATAGTTCCCGATATTCTATTCCTTTGGGCGCCGCTAAGATGTACCAGAACTTGTGGCAGCATTATTGGTGGCGGAGGATGAAGAAGGATATTGTAGCTTATGTAGCTCGGTGCGTGAACTGTCAGCAGGTTAAGTACGAGGACCAGAGACCCGGTGGTATGATGCAGCAGATTCATCTTCCTGAGTGGAAGTGGGAGCGTATCACCATGGACTTTGTAGTTGGACTCCCACGGACCCAGAGGATGTTGGATGCGATTTGGGTTGTGGTGGATAGGTTGACCAAGTCAGTGCACTTCATTCCGATATTAGTTTCATATTCAGCGGAGAAGTTGGCAAAGATATATATGAGAGAGATTTTTCGATTGGATGGTGTGCCCTTATCCATTATATCAGACAGAGGTACCCAGTTTACCTCTCATTTCTGGAGAGTTTTTCAGCAAGAGTTGGATACCAAATTGAACTGAGCACAGCATTTCATCCCTAGACGGACGGCCAACCCGAGCGTACTATTCAAATCATGGAGGATATGCCGCGGGCTTGTCTTATTGATTTTGGTGGTTCATGCGACCAATTCTTTCCTTTAGCTGAGTTTGCCTACAACAACAGCTACCAGTCGAGAATTCAGATGGATCCGTACGAGGCGTTGTATAGTAGACGGTGTCGATCTCCAGTATGATGGTTTGAGCCAGGAAAGGCTAGGTTGTTAGGTTCCGAGTTAGTTCAGGATGCATTGGACAAGGTGAAGATTATTCAGGATAGACTTCGTACAGCTCAGTCCAGGAAAAAGAGTTATGCGGATCGTAGAGTTCGAGATTTGGCCTTTATGGTAGGAGACCGGGTATTTCTTCGAGTGTCGCCTATGAAGGGCGTGATGAGGTTCGGGAAGAAGGGCAAGTTGAGCCCTAGGTACATTGGACCATTTGAGATTTTGGATAAGGTGGGAGAGGTGGCCTGACTTGCCTTGCCACCTAGTTTGTCAGCTGTGCATCCAATATTTCACATTTCTATGCTCCGGAGGTATATTGCGGATCCATCTCATGTACTTGACTTCAGCGGTGTCCAGTTGGATCGGGATTTGTCTTACGAGGAGGAGCCAGTAGCTATATTAGACCGGCAGGTTCGTCAGTTGAGATCGAAGAGTTATCGTAGGTTCGTGTTCAGTGGAGAGGTCAGCCTGTTGAGGCAACTACTTGGGAGTCCGAGTCTGATATGCGAATCCGATATCCCCACCTTTTCCTCGATTCAGGTACCCTTCTATGTCCGTTCGAGGACGAACGTTTGTTTTAGAGGTGGAGATTGTGATGACCCAAAAAGTCATATTATGTAAATTTAATTATGATTGTGTTTCGAGGCCTCGAAAGCCTCCGTTAATCTCAATTCGATGTGCGTGCGCAGCCGGGGCACGTAGCCGGGAAGCCATTATGTGGAAACTTGATAAAGATTTGAATTTATAATAATTAATTGAATAAAGTTGACATTGGTCAACATTTTTAGTGAACGGACCCGGACCCGTGATCTGACGGTCGCGGAAGGTCCGTAGGAAAATGTGGGACTTGGGCGTATGCCCGGAATCGAATTCCGAGAAATAAATTTTTAAAGAAAATTGCTTTCTGAAAAATAATAAAGGCTATGAAAATGAACCTCGGTGTGAAACCTGTGATACCGGGCCCGTGTTATGGTTCCGGAGCCTGGAACAAGTTTAATATGTGTTATTTAAGTTATCTGTGAAATTTGGTAAGGAACGAACTTGATTTGACGGGTTTCGGATCAAAAATCGGAAATTGAGAGTTAATGAAGTTTTGAGGATTTTCATAGAATTTGAAATTTTGTTTCGAACGTGATTTCATGTTATCGAGGTCCGAATGTGATTCCGGGACTGGGAATGGTTCCGTTATGTCATTTATGACTTGTCCGCAAAATTTGATGTCATTCCGAAGCGTATAGGTCAGTTCGACACATGTTTATAGAAATCAAGAACTTGAAGTTTCTTAAGTTATGGTTTTAGGGGTTTTGGGGTGTGATTTTGGGTTTTAGCGTTGTTTTGAGTTTTCCGTGGGCTCGAGCAGGTCTGTATAATGATTTGGGACTTATTGGTATTTTTTGACGGGGGCTCAGGTGGGCCCAAGTGCCTCCCGGACCCCCAACGGGGCTAAAAACCAGCTAAAACAAATGTTGGTCCCAGCCTCGCAGGTGCGGAGGTTCCGCAGGTGCGGTTCTCTTTCCGCAGGTGCGGGACCGTAGGTCCGGCCCCCAACTCCGCAGGTGCGAACCCAACTCTCCCAGCCATTTTTTGCAGGTCCGGCCATTTCTTCGCAGGTGCGGGACCGCACAGGATTGCAGGTGTATAAACCCCAGTAGGCAGCCTGTATTTAAGTGTCAAAAACTCGGGTTTCCTTCATTTACACCCATTCCAACCTCCATTTAAGTGTCCTAAGAGCTTGAGAAACCATTCCTCGACCCACTTCCAGTAGAGGTAAGTAATTTCACTCTATTTTACTAGTTTTATTAATGAATTTGTCAAGGGGATTAACTACTGAATCTTCTGGAAAAAATCTAGGTTTTGAGTAGTAAATGGGATTTTTGGGAATTTGGTGAACTATCCAATTAATGCTATGAAATCAAGTGGAAACTTCATACTAATGATCCTTAGGTTGTGGGTGAGTTATTCCTCTGAGAATGTTCGGGATTCGAGCATGCGGGCCCGGGGTCGAATTTTAGTATTTTTGGAAGAATAGTATAAAATGTATAATTAGGACTTGGAGTTAGTTTATTGAGTAATTATTGATGTTAATAAATCCATTATGTCTAGATATTATCGATTCAGGGTTGGATTCGAGAGGAAAGGCAGTGATTGAGGCTTGACTTGCACTTTGGAGCTGAGGTAAGTGTTTGGCCTAACCTTAGCTTGAGGGATTAGGTATAGAGTCTTATTTGCTATGTGTAATTCATGTCCAACGTATAGGCGGGGTGACGAGTGCCTATATGTTGCGGTCAAGCATGCCCGTGAGTGAATTCTGATGAATCGTACCGTGTTCTTAATATTCTCAGTACTCTGAGTAATTGGTGGTTTAGAAGTGATACCTTGACGTTGTTTCATGACATGGGGAGTCCTTGTGTTGTTTGTTACAGTTGAGGCTTTTACTATTGAAATTATATTTCTGATGTGAGGTTGGTTATAGATGAGTCCCTTGCCGGGAATAGAATTTTATTGAGTATCTCCATACACTTGAGACTTCTTATTGTTGATTTTCACATTATATTGTTGATTGTTTATTATTTATCGCACAAGGGGACATGCCGTGCTGATTGTTAATATTTATCGCACGAGGGGACATGCCGTGCTGATTGTTATTATTTATCGCACGAGGGGACATGCCATGCTGATTGTTATTATTTATCACACGAGGGTACATGCCGTGTTGATCGTTTATTATTTATCGCACGAGAGAACATGTCGTGCTGATTGTTAATATTTATCGCACGAGTGGACATGCCGTGTTGATTGTTATTATTTATCACACGAGGGGACATGCCGTGTTGATCATTTATTATTTATCGCACGAGAGGACATGCCGTGCTGATTGTTATTATTTATCGCACGAGGGGACATGCCGTGCTGATTGTTATTATTTATCACACGAGGGGACATGTCGTGTTGATCATTTATTATTTATCGCACGAGGGGACATGCCGTGCTGATTGTTATTGTTTATCGCACGAGGGTACATGCCATGTTGATCGTTTATTATTTATCGCACGAGGGGACATTCCATGCTGATAGTTATTATTTATCACACGAGGGGACATGTCGTGTTGATCATTTATTATTTATCGCACGAGGGGACATGCCGTGCTGATTGTTAATATTTATCGCACGAGGGGACATGTCATGCTCATTGTTATTATTTATCACACGAGGGGACATGCCGTGTTGATCATTTATTATTTATCGCACGAGGGACATGCCGTGCTAATTGTTATTATTTATCGCACGAGGGGACATGCCGTGCTGATTGTTATTATTTATCACACGAGGGGACATGCCGTGTTGATCATTTATTATTTATCGCACGAGGGACATGCCGTGCTAATTGTTATTATTTATCGCACGAGGGGATATGTCGTGCTGATTATTATTATTTCTTACACGAGCGGACATGCCGTGTTGATCGTTCATTATTTATCGATCGAGGGGACATGCCGTGCTGATTGTTATTATTTATCGCACGAGGGGACATGCAATGCTGATTGTTATTATTTATCACACGAGGGGATATGTCGCGTTGATCGTTTATTATTTATCGCACGAGGGGACATTCCGTGCCGAGTGATTGCGAGATTACGCACGAGGGGACATGCCATGCTTCTTTGTTGTTCATTATCTGTTCTTAGACGTTAAATTCCTGCTTTTACTTGTTACATTTCAGTTATTACCATGTTCTATTGTGCTAGCATTTTGTTGCCCCTTTTACCCCCAGCATGTTCTCCCCGTATTTGTTTTACTTGCATATTTCTGTCGATATTTTCATGTTATTATATAGAATTGCACAGGTACATATATTGTTGTCGGTCCTAGCCTCGTCACTACTTCGCCGAGGTTAGGCTCGGCACTTACTCAGTACATGGGGTCGATTGTACTGATGTTACACCTGCACTTCTTTATGTTNCGGCACTTACTCAGTACATGGGGTCGATTGTACTGATGTTACACCTGCACTTCTTTTTGTTGTGCAGACTACGTAGCCGGACCCGGTGGTCACTGACAGTCGGAGCATTTCATCAGTTCATACAGGAGACATCGAGGTAGACCCGCAGACGTTCGTGGGCCTTGGCTTCACCTTCTACCCTTCACTTTCAGCTCTGTCTTACCTTATAGTTTCAAAGACAGACATATGTACTTATTTTCAGATTATTGTATTTAGTAATCTCTTAGACAGTTCGTGAGTATGTGACACCAGTTCTGGGATATGTATATGGGTTTTATTTCGAAGTAGCTATATTATTTTTTGTAATTTGTTAACCTTCATGTTGTTGACCATCGATGCCTTAGTTATCTTGTTCGTTTTAGTTGTTAATGAGTTTTATTTAGTTAAAACATTGGCTTGTCTAGGGGGTTCAATGTTCGAAGCAGTTATGGCCCGAAGGTGGGATTTCGGGTCATGACAACTGCAGTTGAGATTCCTTGAGAGTCGACTGAAACCTTGCACATTTGCATACACCGAACATTATATCTGGTCAACTAGCAGTGAGGTACAAAAGAGATCCAATCATTCCTCTATACATAGTTTGACCTTTTCCATCTCCCTTTTCTTCAAAAGCTATTGATGGACTCGCAGATGTTCCGCTGGATTTTGCATTATCCATTCCAAACCTTTTTATAAGTTCCTATGTATACTTGGTTTGGCTAATGAAGACTCTTTTAGATGGTCGTTTGATTTGAAGCCCAATAAAGAAGGTTAACTCTCCCATCATGCTCATTTCAAATTCTCATTTTATAATACTCGAAAACTCTTAACACAAAGCAGGATTAGAAATTTCAAAGATAATATAATCCAAATTTATATGATCCATAAAAATTTAAGTAAAAAGATTTCAAGATGTCATGACTTAAAATTTCACCAAAGGGGTTGTGAAGACACATAATCTATAAGACTAGGTAAGCCTATCACTTATCAACATTAAATCAATAAAACATGATATAATAAGGTAGAGTTTAATATAATAATGTAAATAGAGTTAACACAAGCTGAATGGCTATATTCAATTCATCTCCCAAGAACTAGATAGTACAGAGTCATGATCTCAAACTGAATACATATGAAATATTCAAAATATGGTATTGTTGGAATGTAAAATTGATATTACCAACATAAAGGATGAGACGGCGACAATATGCAGCTCTACCTTGAGTCCTCACTACCGACACAAGCTCTTACTCTCGTGATATGATGCCTCCAACACCCGAATCTGCACAAATAATATGCAGAAGTATAGTATGAGTACACCACAGTCGATAACAAGCAAGTATCAAGACTAACATTGGTGAAGAAGTGACGAGGTTCCAGTCATATGGTACTCAATAGTCAACAACTTGTACCATAAATTAATAACTGTCAATAGGATACGTAATGGAAAACAATATCAATCATCTCGTACAACATGTGATAACACCTCAATCAAGACAACCCCATCTTTGGCAAAACATTATCAAATAGAAGTGAAGTCAAATGATAGCATGTAAAATTCAACTAACAACTCACTAAAAATACACGACGGAATTTTAAGAAACGTGTATGTGATCGAAATATCAACCCCGTTTCAACACATAAATAACATCAAAAGAAACATGCACAAATAATCACGTAACATCAACAACAATGCCACAATTATTCCGCCAAATGTGTAAATACTAATAAATGCCCTCCTTATTTTTCCACATGGGCATATCCACCCTTATTTCTCCCCACGCGCACAACAATAATCACAATCGCATGGCAAAGACCTCGTGCCAATACCCAATTAATCCGCTCAACATGTCCACATGAGCCAATTTTATCACAAAACAATAATGCCAAAGTTGCTCCCAACTTAACAACAAAGTGCACAAGGACATTGACAATAACCTAAAAATTCGGATGGGGGTTCAACACATAAAGCATGACTATGGCTAAATCAATTTTAGCGATCATGATCAAATAGTCAAAAAGTAATTAGGCATGTTCCATATAAGGTACATGATAAAATTAGGCATATTAAATAGCCTAAGGTCTAATCCGGTCGTAAGACACACATAACTGTGATGACCCAAATGTTATGATTTTTCACTCTGTCTTTTCTGTGAAATTGTTTTGACACTCAGAGTATTTTGATACTACTTCTTAAAAATGAAATACTGCTTTTGGGTCGAGAACCCGGTATATTTATGGCCTGAATGGCAAATTGAGAGTGTCTGACTGAGTGAGGCTGCTGGCCTAAGTTGTGAGGATGTTATGATATGAGCGAGGCTGCTAGCCTATATTGTGAGGATGATATGATATGAGTGAGGCTGCGGGCTACATTGTGTGTGAATTATGCCATGCTGTGGCTTATTATTGCGCTTGGGCTGTAGGAGCCCCTCTAGAGTCTGTAACACACCCCCAGTGAGCGCTGGTACCGAATGAGTGATGCCTGATGGGCAGAGTGATTGTGAGGATGCCTGATAGGCAGAGTGATTGTGAGGATGTCTGATGGGCAATGGCTACGATAAATGATTTTGGCACGAGGGGCAGTTTTATGAAAGATTTTACTGAGTTTTCAAACTATGATTTACTTTGTTTTCACACTGGTTTTACTAAGAATTGTACTGAGATATACTGATATTGCACTTGTTTCGAAGGTTTTTCTGAAAACTGATTTCGAACTCATTATTTGATGAATGTCACGTGGTGACTTGGTGTTTTACTGGTTTGTGGAATTGTGTACATGTTCTGTCTGTTTATATTACTCAGACTGTGATTTATTTCCATTACTACTGAGTTGGCATACTCATAAAGACTCCTTGTGCCCCTGTGCACAGATCCAGGTACAAGTTCGCAGCAGTAGCTGACGCAGTTGATAGCAGCATTTCACGGGATTTTGAGGTAGCTGTCCAGCGTCCACAGCTTCTCCATTTCCCTTCCTTATTTAGTCTTAGCATTTGATTCAGAGACATATATTATATTTTTAGCAGAGTTAGATTTATTTATTCATAGATGCTCATGACTATTGACTCCAGTTCTTGGGAGGTTGTTTAGGTTAATATGGGAACGCTAATATTTAATTATATTAATTATGATGTGGTTGCTTGCTTATTATTTAATTGTGAACTATTTTAATTGAACAAAAGCGTAGCAATGTGATGGTTGGCTAGCCTAGTACCACGATAGGCGCCGTCACGGCCTGTTAGGATTTGGGGTCGTGACAAAATTAGATCGCGAAATCAATGTGCAGACTGCATAATAGATCTGCGATGGAAAACTAGGCAACTAGTCATTCAACTATGCCATGGACTTGCACTTATGCGGGTCGCGAACGTGATTTGTGAGCCATTCTGTGGTCGCAGATGTGATCTGCATGGATATTTTTGTCATAATTTGACCCCGACTTTTAGCCTAGTATAAATAGAATAACTAGGGTTTTTTGAGACATCTTGTCTAAAAAAGAGGCTACATTTAGAGCATTGAATACACCATTGTTCTGGAAGCTTTTGAAGAGAGAATCTTGTATCTTTGTAAGTTTTATGACTTTATTTGTTTCTTTGTTCTTGGATTCTAGTATGAGTAGCTAGTTTTAATGGGTGTTTACCATTGAATATATATATAATGGTTGGTTGGTATTTATTCATTTCTCATGCTTCATTTAATGTTGGTGGTTGCAAACATTGACTAATACGATTTCACTCTATCTTTACTTGGAATAGTCGTTTAGGGTTTGATAGAATTGAATAGCAAAAACTCAAGGCTTTAAACCATGTTTATGTCACGCCCCCAAACTAGGGGAGGCACGACTGGCACTCGATACTGTATTTGATCGAG
>MDKH01043099.1:0-38448 GCA_005239495.1 Nicotiana undulata
CTTGGGTCTAGCTGGGTATTATCGGAGGTTCGTGGAGGGATTCTCTACCCTCGCCTCCCCATTAACTAAGCTGACGCAGAAGGCAGTTCAATTTTAGTGGTCCAATGCTTGTGAAAAGAGCTTTCAGGAATTGAAGTCGAGATTGACTTTGGCGCCAATGTTGACCTTGCCAAAAGGTTCAGAGGGATTCATGGTTTATTGTGATGCTTCGAGAGTTGTTTTGGGGTGTGTGTTGATGCAATGTGGTAAAGTTATAGCGTATTCTTCAAGGCAGCTCAAGAATCACGAGAAGAATTATCTACGCATAATTTGGAGCTCGCAGCGATTGTGTTCGCATTGAAAATCCGGCGGCATTATCTTTATGGGGTCCATGTGAACGTGTTCACAGACCACAAGAGTCTTCAGTATCTATTCAAGCAGAAAGAGTTGAACTTAAGGCAGCGAAGGTGGTTAGAATTGCTCAAAGATTATGATATGAATATTTTGTACCATCCAGGAAAGGCGAATGTGGCAGCCACCGCTCTTAGTCGGAAATCCATGGGTAGCTTGGCACATTTAGAAGTCGGTCAGAGACCTTTGGCTCGAGAGGTTTATCAATTGGCCAGTCTGGGGGTCTGTCTTTCGACCTCAAATGAGGGGAATGTCGTGGTGCGTAATGGAGTGGAGTCTTCGCTTGTAGCGGAAGTCAAGGAAAAGCAATTCAGAGATTGCCCCTCGAGCAAGCCTCTCAGTCACTCGTGACTCAACTCTCATCAATCAGCACTCACACTAAGCACTCACGCTCAACAGGTACCTCATAATAACCGTTGCGGCATGTAGCCCGATCCATAAACATATAGTCGACTGCACTCACTAGGGGTGTGCAGACTCTGGAGGGGCTACTACAGCCCAAGTGCTATATCGCTGCGATGTGCAGCCCGGCCCAATATCGTCACGGCGTGCAACCCGATTAAAACTCGTTGCGGCGTGAAACCGGATCTGTATATATATATATATATATATATATATATATATATATATATATATATATATATATATATATATATATACACACACACACACACTATCCTCACAATCCGACCCTCGGCTTCACTCAGTCATCATCCTCACAAGCCACTCGGGCACTTCAATACAACTCAGGGGACTTAGCCCAAAATATCTTTCATATATTTAAAGTAGAGTGATGAACAGGAATAAACAGTAAACGGGTATAAATCATGACTGAGAATATGCTTTTTATCAAAAATAGTGTGAGGATAGTAGTAAAATACCCCTGAGGGTTCAAACAGTACGGCACAAGGCCCCAAACATGACATTCATCCCAAGTTAACAGAATCATTTCTAAAACACAAAGATATCATATAGAGTTTATCAAAATACGCGACTCCACAGTTGCCACAGGACGGACCAAGTCATAATCCCTACAGTGCACGCCCACACGCCCGTCACCTAGCATGTGCGTCACCTCATTTATCAAAATAGTACAAAATTCCGGGGTTTCATACCCTCAGGTCTAGATTTACTATCGTTACTTACCTCAATCCGAGCAAAATCCTACTCCGAAATGCCTTTGCCCCTCGAATCGGCCTCCAATCGACCTGAATCTAGCCACAGTTAATTCAATTCAGTCAATAATAATTATAGGAATTAGTTCCATATGAAAATACTAATTTTTCAAACAAAATCCGAAATTTAACTCAAAATCACTCGTGGGGACCACGTCTCGAAATCCGAAAAAACTCAAAAAATCCGACAACTCATTCAACCACGAGTCCAACCATACCAAAATTACTAAATTCTGATAACAATTCTGCCTCCAAATCTTCAAATCTTATTTCAAATCCCTAGATCCAAATCCCCAATTTACACCTCAAAAACATATAATCTAGCCGGATTATTTGATGATAATTCAATATGATGAAGCAGAAATGATCATAAATGACATACCTCAAGATTTCCCATGACTTCTCACTCAAAAATCGTCCCAAGCCGCGTTCTTTTCATCCAAAAAAGTGAAAATGAGCTTAAAAAAACAAGACACCTCAATAAAACACGATTTTGGTCGCTAAAAGCCCTATTCCCGTTCACAAATAATATTGGTGCACCCCAAGGTGATACGCTCGGTCTGATGAATCCCTTTGCTAGCAACTCTTCAAGCTTCTCCTTCAACTCCTTCGATTCTTTCGGAGCCATACGGTATAGTGGAATAGATATAGGTTGGATGCTTGGATCCAAGTCAATGCAAAAAATCAATATCACGATCTGGTGGCATGCCTGGAAGGTCAGAAGGAAACACATCGGCGAACTCCCGTACTACTGGCACTGAATCAATCATTGGAGACTCTACGGTAGTGTCTAGAACATAGGCTACATAAGCCAAACAACCCTTCTCGACCATATGCCAAGCCTTCAGAAAAGAGATGACCCGATTAGATGTACTAACTGAGGAACCCTTCCACTCCAACTTCGGCAACTCTGGCATCGCTAAGGTAACAGTCTTGGCATGGTAATCTAGGATGGCGTGATATGGATATAACCAATCCATGCCTAGGATGACCTCAAAGTCGATCATATCAAGTAACAGGAGGTCCACTCTAGTCTCGCGACCACAGAATGTAACCACACATGACTGTCGTGCCCTCTATTTCTCGCGAAATCGGGTTTATGACATTGGTTAAGACAACTCGTTCCTTTTGGGAAAGGGGTTTTGCATTTTGAAGAGTCGCCACCTAACGATTTTGAGGTGCGTTAAGGCACCTATCGGGGGTTCATTTATAACTACGTTTGATAACCAGAGACAGTGTAAGGGCTTGAAATTATCCTAAGGGGAAGGTATTAGGCACCCCTCAGGATCCACAAGTGTGATTCCTGGCCAAACAGATTTTTGTAAATTTGTATAACTTAGCAAATAAACAAGTAGGGCTCAAATATAGGGGATTTAAGTCTAAGTACAAATATTTGAAAACAGTTAAGCTAGTTTTTTTTTTAAAGGGATCACAATCTAAGAAGGCTTATGGAAGTACAGGGGTATCCTAGGTTTATTTACAACATGGATCACATCAATACAATACCCGGTATGACACTCCTCAAAGAGGGGCTACACGTGGTATTAGCGCATCGGTCATCATATCCATATCTACCCTTTCCCACCCCGTGAAGGTAAATAAAGTGAGTGTTGGTATCGACCTCAATTTCATGTTGTTACCCATCCCTTCCTATCAGTCCCGGAGGAATTTAGGACCTTTATCCTATCAGGGAGGTGCTAGGCAGACCCTCAGGTTTTAAAAAGGTGAAAATACTAAGGCGAGACATAATAAAACATATAGGACTTCAATTAAGGGGAGCATGGAAGACAAATAAAAGGGCTCAAGTATACCTCCACACATAGTACACATATACAACATGTCTCACACACAATTAAGGTCTAAATTCAGGTCCTAAGCATGGTGTCTAAGTGATAATAGCAAAGTCAAATTTATTACATAACATCAGAGAGGAAGTCCTAATCAGGTGTAACGACCCGACCGGTCGTTTTGCGTATTAGGCCCCCATTTCCCTAAATGAAGCTTTCCATAGAGGCTTATTATGATTTATGACTTGCGCGGATAGGTTGTCCGGGATTCGGAAGTGTTTAGAGTAGTATAGGAACACTTGGTTCCTTAAGGTTGGCCTTTAAGGCCAGGTTTGACTTCGGTCCACATTTTGAGTAAACGACCTCGGAATTTAGTTTTGACGGTTCTGGTAGCTTTGTATGATGATTTCGGACTTGGGCATATGTTCGGAATGAGTTTTGGATAACCCGGGAGCGTTTCAACGCCCAATATCGAAATAAGAGTTTCCATAAGTTTGAAATTTGGTTTGGAACGTGTTTTTGTGTTATAGAGGTACGAACAGAATTCCGAGACCGGGAATAGTTTCCTTATGTCATTTATGACTTGCTTGCAAAATTTGGTGTCATTCCGAGTAGTATAGATTGGTTCGGTGCATTGAAAGCGAATTCTAGAACTTTATGTTCAAAGTTTGATTCAATTTGGTTTTGGGGTCGAATTCTTAGTTTCGTTGTTGTTTTTCACGTTCCAAAAATTGGAGCGAGTCCGTATCATGAATACAGACTTGCTAGTGCCTTTGGACGGGGTCCCGAGGGGCTCGAGTGAGTTTCGGACCCCTCAGAGCGAATTCCAAAACACCAGATTTTTCTTGTCTGGTTTCCTTCTGTGCGATCGCAGGTGCACTAATGCGATCGCATATGAGGAGTTGGCAGGGGTGAGTCAGCTCGTGGTGGAGATTGCCCGCAGGATCGAGGGGTATCGGTCGAGGAGCAGGGAACAGGGGCAGCAGGACAAGAGGGCTAGATTCTTCGGAGATTTCAGAGGTGCCCCAGCTAGGGGCAGAGGTCAGTTCGGTAGTGGTCAGCCCAGCAGGACTTCTTATTCAGCACCTCCACCACCTCCCCGAGGTGTTCCAGCGAGGCCTCATTTCAGCGCCATGCAAAAGCGTTCCTATCGCCCTCCAGCCATTCAGAGTTCACCCAGTGGTTATTCTAGTCATCCGAGGTCCTCCAGTCCCTACTTCAGTGCTATGCCAAAGGGTTCACATCGCCCTCCATCCATTTAGGGTTCTTCTTCGGGGCAGAAGGCTATGATACCTAGAGGTTGTTATGAGTGTGGGGATCCAGGTCATATGCAGAGGCATTATCGCAGGCTTCGGGGCAAAGCAGTGCAACAGGGTTATCAGCCTATGGGTCCAGCACCAGTAGTCCGGCCACCTAGAGGTGGAGGACAGGTCGGCAGGGGTCGTCCTAGAGGTGGAGGCCAGTCAGGGGGAGGTCAGTCAGCTCATGTTCACTCTGGTGGAGCTTTGTCTTCCGGTGCTCCAGCTAGATTCTATGCTATACCGGCCAGATAAGACGCAGTGGCCTCATACGCCATGATCACAGGTATTATTTCAGTATGTGGTAGAGAGGCATCAGTGTTATTTGATCTAGATCCACCTATTCATATGTTTCAGCCTTATTTGCCCATTTTCTGGATGTTCCTCGTGAGTCCTTGGGTTCTCCTATATATGTGTCCACTCTTGTGGGCGATTCGGTGGTGGTAGACCGGGTTTACCGGTCTTGTATGGTTACGTTTTGTGGATTCGAGACCAGAGCGGACCTTTTATTGCTCGACATGGTTGATTTCGAGGTTATTTTAGGCATGGATTGGCTATCTCCTTATCATGCCGTGCTAGATTGCCATGCCAAGACAGTTACTTTAGCCATGCCTGAGTCGCCTAGGCTGGAGTGGAGAGGTTCCTCAGTTAGTGTAGTCAGCCGGGTTATTTCATTCCTGAAGGCTCGACACATGGTCGAGAAGGGTTGTCTGGCATATCTTGCTTATGTGTGGGACACCACTGCTGAGTCTCCGACGATTGATTCAGTGCTAGTTGTTCGAGAGTTTGCTGATGTATTTGCTTCAGACCTTCCGGGCATGCCTCCGGATCGTGATATTGATTTCTAGATTGATGTAGCTCCAGGCACTCATCCTATTTACATTCCCCCATACCGTATGGCTCCGAAAGAGTTGAAGGAGAAGCTCGAGGAGTTGTTGTCTAAGGGGTTTATCAGATCGAGTGTATCGCCGTGGGGTGCTCCAGTCCTATTTGTGCAGAAGAAGGATGGGTCTATGAAGATGTGTATTGATTACCAATAGTTGAACAAGGTCACCATTAAGAACAAGTATCCTTTGCCGCGCATCGATGATTTGTTTGACTAGTTTCAGGGTTCTCGGGTGTTTTCTAAGATTGATTTGAGATCGGGATATCATCAGTTGAAGATTCGGGCCTCAAATGTTCCGAAGACTGCTTTTCGTACGAGATATGGCCATTATGAGTTCCTGGTGATGTCCTTTGGCTTGACTAATGCCCCAACAACATTCATGGACTTGATGAATAGGGTGTTCAGCCCGCATATTGATTCCTTTGTCATTATATTCATTGATGACATCTTGATTTACTCGCGTAGCCTGGGTGAGCACGAGCAGCATTTGAGAGTTGTGCTCTAGACCTTGCGGGAACAGAAACTATATGCTAAGTTCTCCAGGTGTGAGTTCTGGTTGGATTTCGTGGCATTTTTGGGGCATGTGGTATTCGGAGAGGGTATCAAGGTTGATACTCAGAAGATTGAGGCAATTCATAGTTGGCCGCGTCCTACTTAAACTACAAAGATCAGGAATTTCTTGGGTCTAGCAGGCTATTACCGCCAATTTGTGGAGGGTTTTTCTTCTATTGCAGCCCCATTGACTAGATTGACTTAGAAGAATGCCCCGTTCTGATGGTCCGACGAGCTTTCAGAAGCTCAAGGCGACATTGACTTCAGCACCAGTTCTAGTATTGCCTTCCGGTTTTGGGATGTATACAGTATATTGCGACGCTTCACGCGTTGGCTTGGGGTGTGTATTGATGCAGGAAGGGAGAGTTATTGCTTATGTGTCGCGCCAGCTGAAGGTTCATGAGAAGAATTACCCGGTGCACGACCTAGAATTGGCGGAGATTGTTCATGCTCTTAAGATTTGGAGGCACTATTTGTATGGAGTGTCCTGTGAAGTTTATACAGACCACCGCAGCTTGAAGCACTTGTTCAAGCAGAGGGATCTTAATTTGAGGTAGAGTAGATGGCTTGAGTTGCTGAAGGATTATGATATCACCATTCTTTATCATCCGGGCAAGGCAAACGTGCTAGCAGATGCCTTAAGCAGGAAGGTAGAGAGTATGGGTATCTTGGCTTATATTGCAGCAGAGGAGAGACCTCTAGCCTTGGACATTCAGTCCCTAGCTAATCTCCTGGTGAGGTTAGACCTTTCAGAGCCTCGTCGAGTTTTAGCACGTGTGGTTGCTCAGTCTTCGTTATTGGGAGAGATTAAGGCTCGACAGTTTGATGATTCGTGCTTAGCAGAGCTTCAGGAGACAATGATTCAGGGTGGTGCCAAGAAGGTTACTATTAGCGAGGATGGTGTTCTGAGACTTCAGGGCCGTTTATGTGTTCCTAATGTCGATGGCCTTAGAGGGAGGATTCTAGAGGAGGCACACAGTTCTCGGTATTCTGTTCATCCTGGTGCCACAAAGATGTATCATGATTTGAAGCAGCATTTCTGGTGGAGGAGGATGAAGAAGGACATTGTGGAGTATGTGGCTAGGTGTCTTAATTGCCAGCAGGTTAAGTGTGAGCACCAGAGGCCAGGAGGTCTACTTCAGCAGATGCCCATTCCTGAGTGGAAGTGGGAACACATCACTATGGACTTCGTGTTTGGGTTGCCTCGGACCTTGTGAAAGGTTGACGCAGTTTGGGTCATTGTGGATAGGTTGACCAAATTGGCGCATTTCATTCCAGTGGCTACTACATATACTTCTCAGAGGTTGGCCCAAATCTACATTCGAGATATAGTCTGATTGCACGGTGTGCCGGTGTCCATTATATCGGATCGAGGTCCTCAGTTCACCTCGCACTTCTGGAGAGCATTGCATAGTGAGATGGGCACCCAAATAGACCTCACCACAACATTTCACCCTCAGACTGATGGTCAGTCAGACCGTACAATTCAGATATTGGAGGACATGCTCAGGGCATGTGTGATTGACTTCGAAGGCCAGTGGGACCAGTTCTTGCCTTTGGCCGAGTTTGCTTACAATAATAGTTATCAGTCCAGCATCAAGATGGCTCCATTTGAGGCTTTGTATGGTCGAAGATGTCGTTCTCCTATTGGGTGGTTTGAGCCTGGTGAGGCTAAGTTATATGGCACCGACCTGGTGCGAGATTCTTTGGAGAAAGTGAAGTTGATTCAGGAGAGGCACCGCATAGCACAGTCCATACAGAAGAGTTACACGTATCATAAGGTGCGTGATGTATCATTTATGGAGGGAGATAAGGTTATGTTGAAGGTCTCGCCGATGAAAGGCATTATGAGGTTCGGGAAGAAGGGCAAGCTGAGCCCGAGGTTTATAGGTCCCTTCGAGGTGTTGAGGCGAGTTTGGGAGGTTGCTTATGAGCTTGCTTTACCTCCCAGTTTATCAGGAGTTCATCCGGTCTTTCACGTATCCATGCTTTGGAGGTACCACGCCGACTTCTCTCACGTGGTTGATTTCAGCACTATTCAGTTGGATGGGAGGTTGGGCTACATGGAGGAGCCAGTTGCTATTATTGATAGACAGGATCGCCAATTGAGGTCCAAGAGAGTTTCTGCTGTGAAGGTCCAGTGGAGGAGCCAACCAGTCGAGGAAGCGACCTGGGAGTCTGAGGAGGACATGCGGACCAGATATCCACACTTATTCAGCACTTCAGGTATGATTCTAGACCTATTCGAGGACGAACATTTGTTTAAGAGGTGGAGAACGTAACGACCCGACCGATCGTTTTGCGTATTAGGCCCCCGTTCCCCTAAATGAAGCTTTCCGTAGTGGCTTATTATGATTTATGACTTGCACGGACGGGTGGTCCAGGATTCGGAAGTATTTAGAGTAGTATAGGAACACTTGGTTCCTTAAGGTTGGCCTTTAAGGCCAAGTTTGACTTCGGTCAACATTTTGAGTAAACTACCTCAAAATCGAGTTTCGACGGTTCCGGTAGCTTTGTATGATGATTTCGGACTTGGGTGTATGTTCGGAATGGGTTTTGGATGACCCAGGAGCGTTTCGGCGCCCAATATCGAAATAAGAGTTTCCTTAAGTTTGGAATTTGGTTTGGAATGTGTTTTTGTGTTATCGAGGTCCGAACGGAATTTCGACACCGGGAATAGTTCTGTTATGTCATTTATGACTTGCTTGCAAAATTTGGTGTCATTCCGAGTAGTATAGGTCGGTTCGGCGCATTGAAAGAGAATTCTAGAACTTTAAGTTCAAAGTTTGATTCAATTTGGTTTTGGGGTAGAATTCTTAGTTTCATTGTTGTTTTTCACGTTTCGAAAATTCGAGCTAGTCTGTATCATGAAAATAGACTTGCCAGTGCCTTTGGACGGGGTCTCGAGGGGCTCGGGTGAGTTTCGGACCCCTCGGAGCTAATTCCAAAACACCAGATTTTTCCTGTCTGGTTTCCTTCTCTGCGATCGTAGGTGCACTAATGTGATCGCATAGGAGGAGTTGGCAGGGGTGAGAAAATGACTTGTGCGATCGCACAGGCCTGTCCGCGTCCGCACTTGGTAAAGCTGTGGCCTGGCCCAGCTGTTTCTCTCCGCGATTGCATCCCCCTCCCCCCGCGATCGCATAGGTCTAGCCCAGCTAGCCTTCCGCGATCGCATGCCCCCTTCGGCGGTCGCACAGTGGACCTTCAGGGGTCCTGACCAAGTTGGCTTTTGCAATTGCACTGCCCCAACTGCAATCGCACACAAGAGGCAGCCGGGCAGTGTTAGTTTTAAACGGGACTTAGTTCCATTTTAGCCATTTTTCTTCACTTGAGGCGATTTTGGAAGCTTTCAAAGAGGGAATTTCACCTAGCAACTGAGAGATAAGTGATTTCTACTATAATTTAAGTTGAATACTCGAACTTTTAGGTGGATTAAGACACTAATTAGAGGAAAATCATGGATTAGATTACAAACTTAGGTTTCATGGAAATTTGGAGAAATACCAATGAATTTTCCATGGAATCACACAAAAACTATATATTAATGATCCTTAGGTTATGGGTAATTGATTCCTTCAAAACATTTCAGAATCCGAGCGTGCGGGCCCGAGGGTGAATTTTGGGATTTCTTCAAGAATGATGAAATGACTAAGTAAATAGGAGAATTTCATGCTTTTGAGTATAGTTTGATATATTTACGTAACATTTGATTAGTTTCGAGTCCTTGGGTGACGAGTTTGGAGTTCGGGCGCGTTCTTGGTCCGGGAAGTAGATTCGACACGAGGTGAGTCTCATTTCTAACCTTGTAAGAGAGAATTGTCCCCATAGGAGATCTAAATGCTATGTGTCAATGTTTGTGGCGGCTACGTACGTACAAAGTGACGAGAGTCCGTACGTAGTGGATATTATTATTATGTCCGGGTAGTTAGGCCCACATCATGCCTTGTGTTCTTCCTCGTAATGAATTATATGTTATGAATTCATGTTATATGTAGTATTGTTTCCCTGAGGTTTTATGGAATTTGATAATTTGAAGTAATTGTTTATGGAAAGTAATTTTTAAGTAAATGTTGCGTAAGCATGTGACCGCTTCGCAATTTACATTCCGCGAGCGGAGTGTTATTTCCCCCACTCTCATGGGAGCGGGTCGTATGCCACGGCGAGATTGAAAGATGCACTTATGGTTCGGGCCATTCGGCCCTCGGCAATGCACATATATGATTATTTTATGGCTCAGGCCGGTTGTCCTTATCCTGTATGTGCATGATAAATTGTTGACGATTTTATGGATATTGATTTAAAAGATATTTGGGGGGAAATGAAGTAGCAATTGTTTATTTACTTCCAGTATTTATTTGGATTTCAGTGCCTTTAATATTTGCTGCTTTACTACCTTCACATGCCTACCACTTTCATCATATTCTGTTAAATTATATTGTTGGACCTTAGTAAGTGTCAAGTCGACCTCTCGTCACTACTTCTTCGAGATTAGACGGGATACTCACTGAGTACATATTTATTTATGTACTCATGCTACGCTTCTGTACTTAATTGTACAGGTTCTGAGGCTGGTGCTTCTGGTTATCAGATCGGAGCTCGATTCTGATATTAGCTGGACCTGACTTCACGGTGAGCTGCTTCTCCTGACGATCCTTGGCAGCACGATGGAGTTTTTTTTGTTATTTACTGTCTATTTCTTTCAGACAGTGGGACTGTATATTATATCCTTCTTTGTATATTCCGTTAGTATGCCCGTAGGACTTGTGACACTAGTTCCTGGAACACACGTGGTATCTATTATGGATTATGGGTCTGCATATTTATTTGGCTCGCGCCTCCTTATGACTGTTTTGGTTAAAACTGATTAATTATCCTTTCGATTAATGCTTTTGAGCTTTAAAACTTGGTATATGCTAGAATGTTTAATCAAATAAGGGAAACTCCTTAGTAAATTGAGTGTTGGCTTGCCTGACCCCGGTGTTGGGTGCCATCACGACTGAGTTAGGATTTTGGGTCGTGACATCAGGCTTGCCTACTGATTTTAACATGCTGACAGTTAAACATAATCACAGAGGCAGTTCTGGTTTTATTTTTTAAGTTGATTGCCTAAGGCTTGCCTAGGCGTAAAATAATATGCAACAGTTATTCTGATTGGTTAATTCTAGGTTGTTGTAGCTAATATCATGCAATTCTAGGTGTTGCAGATGTTCAGGAACTCATTACCAGTTTATTTAGAACAGGAGGACTGTTTTAGATATCTGTATTGAGACTAAGTGTAGTTAGATGAGTACGATCCTATAGCATGATGTCTAATGCAGCATGATGCATAATAACTTAAACAGGATTTCTTAATGTACATCAAGTTATGCACAGTTTCAAATTAGACAGGGGTGACAGTTTTTAATGTTATTTACCTAGAAACAGGATTTCTAAGATGCAGCAGGGTGAGCACATGAACAATACATTTATCCTAAGGCAGGATTTCTAGATGCACATCACTGCATTATGCACGGCTTCAGAATAGACATAAATGATAGTTTTTAATGTTATTTACCTAGGAACAGGATTTCTAAGATGAGACATGATTTTGTTAACATTATTCATTCCAGGACATGATTCCTAAATGAAGTTTCAAACAGGTTCATATGGTAGAGTCATATGATAGCAATTGTTTTGTTGGGTATTATTTACCCAATAGACATGATTTCTAAGTGTAGGCAATAAATAATGACATGCTGAAAGAAAATAGTATGAATGAGCCTAAGTAGCATGATATGGCATTCTTGGCATGTTGTACCTAAACATGGCTACTATTGCGCGTAGAGAAAATAAACCTAGAAACAAGATCTCTACCCTTGATTATACTACAGCATGCACATCACCCACCCATTTTCACTATCCGTCCCCATAGTTGTTTTACAATAATTATTACAGACCTCTGAATAGGAATTACATGATTGAAATAGAAGAAAAATAAGAAGTTAACTATAGGGAGCCTACAAAATAGGCCCAGATCTCCATGTCCTCAATGCCAGGTACTGTTTCATAGCATTTTCACAATCCGGGTGTGTCAGAGTTCCCTAAGGACCTCAAGGGATCCCAAGCAGTGCTCACACCCAGATTTCATAGTCAAGATCGAGTAAGTGCAGTGTGAAAAGGCCAGCTCTTGTGTGTCAAAGTTCAGAGGGAGCTCAAGGGTCCCAAGGCAATGCTCACACAAAAGGGGCAGAACTTAGGGGGGGGGCTAAGAGTAGAATGAGAGTGCTTGATATAGTTTGAAAACCTTGAGTAAGTACATGGTATTGTAAAAGAGATTTAAGGGAAACAACTTTGTAAAATTGTCTTAGTAAAGCAGCTTGAAAAGAGCAGGGTAATAAACAAGCAACAGACCAACCTTAGAACCCAAACAAGTCCAGCATCACACATGGAACAAAGAACCAAGACAGGTTCAGCGCCACAAACCTTCACACAAGGTATTAAGTATTGGGGACATATAGGGGACATGATGATAAACATGTAGCAGGCAGCATAAAATCATAAACTCATAAGGATTCAGGGTTTTGGGGGATACAGTAGGGTATAGGATCATGCTAACATAACAGTACCAAATGGTTCAAGATAGTAGGATACATTCTAATCAACTAATGTACCAAACACAAGCATGGAGATTCACATAGAGCATGTATCAAGTACATAAAGACATGTTGGTTATGACAAGTAGAGGATAGCTTAATATGTGAATGAGGTTCAGGATCCTAGTTACATGTTGAACAACAAAAATAATAAGTAAAAGTAAACTAGAAACATAATGAATTGTAACAGTAGTATAAACATGTTGATTTGAGAACTGAAATCTAAATTAGAACATACTAGTGAGGTGAAGAAAATAGTAACACAAAGCAAGATATAGGAGATGCACAGTAGTTAGCCTTGGCTTCCAGTCGGCCAACTTTGAGTAGTAGCAGGTAGCACATAAGAGAGAATAGAGAGAGCAACAAGTTTTAATTGTGAATGAGAGAGTTGAACAGATAAGTTCGTGTCTGTGTGTGCGTCCTTTGAAAAACAGGAAGATTGTGCATATATAGCAGTTTAGAAGCTAGGTAACTAAGGCAAGAATCAATTGTTTAGTAATTATAGAACTCAGAATCAATTAAGAATAAAAATCAGTCTGAGTACTCCCTTAATTAAGGGAGTCAACTTCAAACGGTAAAGACAAGTGACCAAATAAGGAAAGAAATTAATGAGTAACTGGAGCATAATAGATAAGGAAATAAATTCAAACATAATAGGCATAGAGCTAGCAACTAGAGCTAGATTCATAAGGTTTTAATTAAGGAAAATACATATGAATTAGTTTGACAGCATAATCATCATAAAATAAGGCAGGAAATAATTTAAAGGCTGGAAATCAGTTAAGGAAATCATCATGAGATGAGTGAGTTATCAAATACAGGAAATCAATATCAATTAAAGGAAAGTATCACAAATGAACGGGACATTCATAGCATAAGCAAGAATAAGGTAAAGGAATCAGGGATTCAAATTAACACATAGTAAATGATCGAGGGAGTTAACCCAATAAACATGCTATGAGCGGGAGAAGCAAAAATCAGAGACACTGATGAACAAAAATAGGGTAAAATCACAGAGAATCAGGGATTCGATAATCAAAGAATAGCACTGATTAAGAGAAATAGTGTAGATTTCTACGAATAAACAAATAAACAAGTTTTAAGCAGGCAGAACCAAGTCGGAAACCTTAATAGGATATTACTAGGGTATCACAAAATGCTCAAATTAATCAAGACATGTTTATGAGAATCAAACACACAGACAAGTCGAACGAGCATACAGTAAAGACGAACTCAGAGTCCAGTACTAAAGCCAAAAATTAGGGGTTTTCAACATAATAAGTTAGGTTAAGGGAGAACTTAACGGAAATCGTTTAAACACAACAAGAATCATAGAATAACACTTAAAATTAGAAAAATCGTTTTGGAGAAAAGGTTTTCAGAAACCATAGTTATGAGGATGAAGAGTCACTTTAGAAAGAAATCGGAAAAACCTTTGAGGAAATAACAAAAAGCTCATAATATACACAAATCTAAGACAGATCTAAAAGAAATCGGAAAGTCTTAAGAGTTAGGGTTTCAGAGAACCCAGAGAAAATAAGAAACCTTAAAATGTTACCGACTTTAGCCGAAAAAGTCGTAGATCTTACTCGAACAGCCGGAGGTGGCCGAAAAATGGCATGAGGGGACCATGGGTAGGAGTTGAATCGCTCCAGGTTCACCTGAAGACCTCAGGGTAGCATCAAACCGGCCTGCGGTGAAGTAGAGGCTAGGAGATGATGAGAGGCCATAGCTTCTGGCGAGGGAGGTGGCCGGAGAGGACGGACTGATTCCATCGGAGAAGAGGAGACGAGAAGGTTCTAGAGGGAACCAAAGAGATTGTGAGATAAGTGAGAATGAGAGAGGGGTAGTCGTTAGGACTAACTAAGGAAGGGGTGACTTTGGGCCATTGATCAAAATTGATCAACGACGAGGATTAAATCAGGTGCTGGGTCGGGTAGGATAGGATATTGGGCTTGGGTATTGGGTTATGTAATTGGGCTAAAGACCAAGTTTAATTTAGGCTAGATTTTGAATAAAAATTGGCTACTTGTTAAATACCCAATTAAATAGGTAAATAATTAATAAAAATAGCTAATAATTACATAAAATGAAATGAAGTCTAAATAGGTGAAATTGAGGTAATTAGATAGTATTTAAAACATAGAATGACTGATTATTGAATTAAAATAGCATAAAATGCACAATTAGGCTATAGTTGCAAAATTATTATGATTATAGCCAAACAATGCCAAATTGGCTAATTTGTGAAATAATTAAATCCTAATAGGATAAAAAAATGATATATAGAGCTAAGAAATATTTTGAAATTATTTGTAATGCAATTTATGAATAATTATTGGATATAAAGTACTGAATAAATTAGACAATAAATTGGTAAAATATGGAAAATTATGGAAAAATACCAATGATTATAGAAAGTGATTTTGAAGGTATATATGCAAGTTTTAAAATAATTTGAGGAAAAATTGGGTATCAACAGCTGCCCTTCTTTACCCGGGAAGGATGGAAGAGTTGTCGGGTAAAGATATGATGGCCAATTTTGACCGAGCGAAATGGTTTGAAGAGATACAGGCCGCACTCTGGTTTCCGAGTTACCTACATATCCCTGTTTCTACAGAAATCAGGTCGTATGTAGTTCAGGAGTCATCGGCGAAGTATACCGATGAAGTTTCACAAGAACGGATGCAACATATGGGGTTGGGTGAACAAACGGCTTACGGGGTAGTTAGGAGAACTGGAGCGGGACCGCTCCTGCCAGGATGACCGTTGCTCTCCGTATTACCTGCGAATAAACAATACAAGCATATATTGCGTAATTAAAACATGATGCAGATTCCCGTCGGACCATGAATGCTGTGTTTGGACATTTAAGGATGACGTCCTCAGACCATGATGTCCTGGGCCATGGATTACTTGATGGGGGATTCGCAGGCCATGAAATGATGTTCTCGGGCCATGAGGATGGTGCCTCCGAACTATGACGCCTTTGAATAATGATATGCAAAAGATTGAAAGAGATCCTCAGGCCATGGCATGGTGTTCTCGGGCCATGAAGATGGTGCCTCCGAACGATGACGCCTTTGGATAAGTTGGCGATATTTTAGCCCATGAAAAATGTTGTAGTATGATGCTGACAAGACAAAGCTTAGTCTTGCGTATTGAAGGGCAGAGCTTAGACCGTAGAAAAAGCGAAATAAATAGTGCTTGATATAGCATTTAGTTTCGATAAAAAGTAAATTAGAGGCAGATCTTAGCCTCGGAAGGCAGAAAAGTAGCCTTATGCAAAGATACATATGGAGACAGCGTTTAGTCTAGGGAGGCAGAATGGTAGCCTTATGCATATGGAAGGCAGAATGGTAGCCTTATGCAATGGAGGTAGAGCTTAACCTCGGAAGGAAGAATAGTAACCTTATGCAATGCAAATAGAGACTATGCGTAGTCCCGGAAGGCAGAAAGGTAGCCTTATGCAAATGGACGACAGAATGGTAGCCTTATGCAATGGAGGTAGAGCTTAACCTCGGAAGGCAGAATAGTAGCCTTATGCAATGCAGATGGACACATTGCTTAGTCCCGGAAGGCATAAAGGTAGCCTTATGAAAAATGCAAATGGAGGTAGAGCTTAACCTCGGAAGGCAGAAAGGTGGCCTTATGCAAATAGAAGGCAGAATGGTAGCCTTATGCAATGGAGGTAGAGCTTAACCACGGAAGGTAGAAAGGTAGCCTTATGCAAATGGAAGGAAGAATGGTAGCCTTATTCAATGGAGATAGAGCTTAACCTCGGAAGGCAGAATAGTAGCCTTATGCAATGCAGATGGAGACAGTGCTTAGTCCCGGAAGACAGAAAGGTAGACTTATGCAAAATGCAGATGGAGGTAGAGCTTAACCTCGGAAGGCAGAATGGTAGCCTTATGCAATAAATAAAATAACAAATGACAGTAGAGTTCCTTAGCTGATAGCATATTGCGGCATTGTGTTTATTGGAAGCATTGTGACTACGGAGCATTACTTGTATTGATAATAGATGTCGGCGTGTGCGACGGGTTTTGAGAATCGTGTCTTTGAACAATATATGTCCTTCGGGTGGATAGTATGTTCGGGATTTTGCGATCTTAGTGCCTGCATCCAAAGAAAAAATTGTGAGTTTTGTAAGGGGAAGGTTAGCTCGTATCCCCGCTGGCTTTGCTTGACTCGTTCGGCTTGATCTGATGATACCGTACGTATCATTGGGTAGCGTTTGCTAAACAAAGTTGTTTCAAGAATAAGTATGCATGATTTTGTAAAAGTATGACATAAACATATAATCTAAAATATTTTTAGATGAACCGACGACCGTGACATGATTCAAGACATTGCAGCCCCTCCTGCTACAGAATTTTGAGGGTCCTCCTCAAAATTCTGCCCCAGTTTGATGGGTTGATGTTTCTGACTGTTGCTCGTGCGGCGATCGCCTGAACTTACTTTGGAATTTTGAGGGTCCTCCTCAAAATTCTGCCCCCAGTTTCCAATTGCGGGGAAAATGAAATTTTTATTGAATTGTGACCGAACCCATAGGGCTGCCTATGTATCCCCTCTTAAACGGGAATCAGTTCAGGCGTAGTTCAATTTACATCTTTGATAAAAGCATAAAGGGTACACATAGTAGCGTTTGATTGCATCTGAATTGATTGGCTTCGGCCAGACTTCTCCGTCCATTTCTGCGAGTATAAGAGCTCCTCCTGTAAAAACCCGATGAACCATGTATGGACCTTGCCATTTGGGAGAGAAATTTCCATTGGCTTCGTCTTGATGTGGAAAGATTTTCTTAACACCAGCTACCCTGGTGCGAACGGTCTCGGCTTGACTCTCTTGTTGAAGGCTCTGGATATTCTGTTCTAGTAGAGTTGACTATGGCAGACTGCATTCATTCTCTTTCCGTCTATGAGGGTTAACTACTCATAATGGTTCTTTACCCGCTCTGCGTCGCTGAGATCAGCTTCTTGTATGATCCTTAGGGAAGGGATTTCTACCCCAGTGGGAATAACAACCTCTGTACCATAAACCAACATGTAAGGAGTTGCCCCAGTTGATGTGCGGACTGTGGTGCGATATCCCAGTAAGGCAAATGATAACTTCTTGTGCCACTGTTTATGCCTCTCTATCATCTTTCTTAATATCTTCTTGATGTTTTGTTGGCAGCCTTTACAGCTCCATTCATTTGCGGTGTGTAAGCTGTGGAATTCTTGTGTTTGATTCTGAAGGTTTCGCACATAGCTTTCATCAAGTCATTGTTGAGATTGGAGCCATTATCAGTAATGATTGATTCTGGGATTCCGTATCGGCAAACAACACGGTCGCGAACAAAGTCGGCCACTACTTTCTTAGTCACTGCTTTGTAGGATGCTGCTTCGACCATTTGGTGAAATAGTCGATGGCTACTAGAATGAACCTGTGTCCATTAGAGGCGGCAGACTTGATTGGTCCAATAACGTCCATGCCCCAGGCGGCGAACGGCCACTATGAGCTCGTCGCATTAAGCTCGTTTAGAGGTACATTTATCATGTCTGCATGTATCTGACAGCGGTGGCTTTCAGACATACTAGGTGCAGTCCGTTTCTATAGTCATCCAAAAGTAACCGGCCAAGAGTATTTTCTTCGCCAAAACAAAACCGTTCATATGCGGCCGCAAGTCCCAGCATGGACTTCCTCTAGTAGCTTGGATGCTTCCTTTGCGTCTACACATCTTAATAGCCCCAAATCGGGAGTCCTCTTGTACAGGATTCCTCCGTTGTGAAAGAAGTTGTTGGACAGTCTCCGAAGTGTGCGTTTCTGAGTAGGATTTGCAATCTCTGGGTACTCTCATTTTGCCAAATATTCCTTGATGTCATGAAACAAGGCTTTTCGTCTACTTCTTCTTCAACACGGGCACAGTAAGCGGGTTGGTTATGGATCTTCACTGGAATGGGATTAATGAAATTCTTGTCTGGGTGCTGAATCATAGATGACAGAGTAGCCAACGCATCGACGAACTCATTCTGGGGGACATGCCAAAATTCTATCTTGGTGAACCTCTTTCTCAATTCCTGCACGTGGTGCAGATACAGCAGTATCTTGGAATTCTTATTAGCCCACTCTCCTTGTACCTGATGTACCAGCAAATCTGAGTCACCAATCACTAGCAATTCTTGAACGTTCATATCAATGGCCATTTTGAGCTCTAAGATGCAGGCTTCATATTCGGCCATATTATTGGTGCAAGGGAACCTGAGTTTGGCAGATACCGGAAAATGTTGACCGGTTTTCGATATCAGGACAGCTCCAATGCCTACTTCCTTGAAATTTGCCGCTCCATCGAAGAATAGCCTCCAACCGTCATAGGATTCTGCAATGTCTTCTCCTATGAATGATACCTCTTCATCAGGAAAATATGTTTTCAAAGGTTCGTATTCTCCGTCCACAGGATTCTTAGCAAGATGGTCCGCCAATGCTTGTCCCTTGACCGTTTTCTAAGTTACATAAACTATGTCGAACTCGCTCAGCAGGATTTTCCACTTGGCTAACTTGCCAGTGGGCATGGGCTTCCGAAAGATGTACTTGAATGGATCCATTCTCAATATGAGATATGTAGTATAGGCACAGAAATAGTGCCTCAGCTTCTGAGCTACCCAAGTCAAAGCGCAACAGGTGCTTTCCATTAGAGAATATCGGGCTCGTACGGAGTGAATTTCTTGTTGAGATAATAGATGGCTTGCTCCTTTCTCCCTGTTTCGTCGTGCTGCCCCAGAACGCAGCCGAAGGCTCCATCTAACACTGCAAGGTAGAGTAGAAAAGTTCTACCTGGCTCAGGAGGTACCAGGACTGGTGGTGTTGACAGGTATTCCTTAATTCTGTCAAAAGCCCTTTGACAATCATCGATCTACTTGGTCGCGGCATCTTTCTTCAGCATATTGAAGATAGGTTCACATATAACTGTAGACTGTGCTATGAACCGGCTGATGTAATTAAGCCTTCCCAAGAAGCTCATCACATCTTTCTTGTTCTTTGGCGATGGTAGTTCTTGAATGGCTTTGACTTTCGATGGATCCAATTCTATCCCTCGACGACTCACAATAAACCCGAGCAATTTCCCAGCGGGAACACCAAATGCACACTTAGCGGGATTTAATTTTAGATTGTATTTCCGCAGTCTATTGAAGAACTTTCTCGGATCTTCTATGTGGTCGGCGGCTTTCTTGGACTTGATAATAACATCATCCACATATACCTCGATCTCTTTGTGTATCATATCATGGAAGATAGTTGTCATAGCCCTCATGTAAGTGGCCCCTGCATTCTTCAGACCGAATGGCATCATCTTGTAACAGTATATTCCCCACGGCGTAATGAAAGCCGTTTTCTCAGCATCTTCCTCATCCATCCAGATCTGATGGTAACCAGCGAAGCAATCTACGAATGATTGTAGCTCATGCTTGGCACAATTGTCAATCAAGATGTGTATGTTTGGCAATGGAAAGTCATATTTTGGACTGGCCCGGTTGAGATCCCGATAGTCGACACAGACTCTGACCTTCCCATCTTGCCTTGGTACTGGCACCATGTTGTCTAACCATGTCGGGTATTCCACTACCCTGAGAACCTTAGCATTGATCTGATTGGTGACTTCTTTCTTGATTTTCAAGCTCATATCAGGCTTGAACTTTCTGAGCTTTTGCTTTACCGGTGGACACATCGGATTGGTTGGCAGTTTGTGAGCCACAATAGATGTACTCAGACCAGTCATGTCATCGTACGACCAAGCAAATATGTCCTCATACTCCTTTAGAAATTCTGTGTATTCTTTCTTCTCTGATGGCGACAAGTGAATGCTGATTCGTGTTTCCTTGACGTTTTCTGAATCTCCCAAGTTGACAACTTCGGTCTCGTCCAGGTTGGACTTAGGTCTGTTCTCAAAATTCTCGACTTCCTTGATAATCTCGTCAGGTATGTCATCTTCCTCTGAATCAATGTCCGTTTGTTGCGTTGTCTCGTTGCATATCACAGTCATTGGTTCATCGAGACAAGTAATAGTAATGTTGTATAGGTAAAGTAATGAGAGACAAATGATAGCGATAAATATTGATTCATAAGAAAATTAAAATGCTTTTGATAAATTGAATAATTGTTTTGAACATTGAAGATCTTATTGCAAGAATTAAAATCAGAAAAGGAAATCATTTAGCAAAGGAAAACAATGAATAACGCTTGTTTTGGCCTTGCTACCCCGAAGCTCGTCGGGATTTGGTTGTCCTGATGGTCCAATTCTTGAGGCATGCTCCTATACTCACAGCCTGTATGGAAGGGCCTTCCTCCCCATCCTCCTCGAGAATACACAGCAATCTATGTCATTATCCTCCAGGAATAAGTTCCTTAATGTCGCAAATGCTTCCTCTTCGTTTGTCCCATAGATAATGCCAGCCTAGTGAAAAGTCTGCTCCAGGCGCGGTATCGGATGCTCTAGTGGGTAATAAGGACCGCGCCATGGTGGCGACCAGCTATTGAATTCTTCCCAGGTGTACTCATATCCCAAACTGAAGGTAGTACCATGTTTCTTGAGCTTTATAGGTTTAGAGATTCCTTGGAGGTTCTTGCCGAGCCCTTTGCCAGGCTCGTACCCACTCCAGCTTAGTATGATTTCGATTTTTCTATCCCACCATTTGTCTTTGTCGATAGCATTGACCCGTTCAATGTGGTGGTAAGTTTCTCCACCTAGTTTCCTCATTCCCTCGATTGCTGGAATGGTTTGGCGACTGTAAATAGGGTTGTTACCGTCGCTGTGAATGATCACTTCCTGGTGATTCCACTCGAACTTCACTGCCTGGTGCAACGTTGATGCTACGGCCTCAGCGGCATGGATCCAGGGTCGTCCTAATAGCAAGTTGTAGGATGCTGGTACATCTATTACTTGGAAATCGACCTCCAACCAGGTTGGTCCCATCTGCAGGCATAGACTAATCTCACCAATGGTGGACCATTGAGAACCATCAAAAGCTTTCACGTTGATTTCTCCATCCTTCATTCCGTGCATCTCTTTACCCAATTTCTTGAGTGTTATTAGCGGACAGATGTTAATACTGGATCCTCCATCGATCAGGATTCTGGTGATGAAATAATCTTTGCATTGCACGGTGATGTGCGGTGCTTTGTTATGCCCGAGTCCTTCAGGTGGCAGCTCGTCTTCATGAAAAGTGATCTTATGTCTTTCCAACACTTGGCCCACCATATTGGCCATTTCCCCCCTGGTGATATTGTTTGGCACATATGCTTCATTCAACACCTTCCACAAAGCACTCTTGTGAGTCTCAGAATTCTGCACCAAAGAGAGAATGGATATTTGTGCTGGCGTCTTGTTCAACTGGTCGATGATCGAGTACTCCTTGGCCTGTACTTTCCTCCAAAGGTCGTTCGGACCTGTCTCAATAAGGGGAGGCCGATTGGAAACCTACTTGCTTGATTCGGCCAGATGTTCAGGGGTATAGACTCTACCCATTCTTGCCATACCCTGTGCTGCAATAGCTTCTTCAGTCTTGACCTTGCCCTTCCTTCTCGCCTCGGCTGTATAGTCCCAAGGTACAACATTTGTATAGAAGGGTGGCGTGGTTGACATTTCCACTGGGATCGGCGCAGTTATCCTCACTTTGAATGGAACATGTGCCTTGGGTGGCAAGACTGCAAACTCAAATGGTGCGGGTGCATTTGCCGGAGACACGAATTCAACCTCAATCGGTACTGGTGTCTTCGAGGTGGCGCTGCTTAAAACTCAAAAGGTATAGACATATTTACCTTAGCATCCTCAGACGATTGGACTTGGACTATGATTGGATTGAGAGTAACTTCTGGTTTCTTTGGGTTATCGCCTTCTCCGATCAACCCGATCAATCCCTCGGGATCCCAGTCATCTTCTATTTCAATCATATGGATACCTCCACCCTTATTTTCTAGAAGAGGATTGTTGCAGACGTTTGGAGCAGATTTTTTTTCCACAATGATCTTGTTATAAATCAAGGACTGTATTTTGTCTTTCAAAGAACGACATTCGTCGATGGTGTGTCCTATCATGCCAGAGTGGTATGCACAAGATTTTTTTGGTTTAACCCACTGGGAAGGATTTTCAGGGGTTGCAGCAGGGATGGGTGTGACATAACCAGCAGCTTTGAGCTTCTCATATAGCTGGTCGATGGGTTCAGCGATGGCGGTATACTATTTTGGAGGTCTGCGATCAAAATTAGGCCGAGGTATAAGGAAGTTTTGGCGTGCAGGGGGTGATTGATAATGGGATGGTTGAAGGTTGTAAGCGTGGTAGACAGGAGCGGGCTGGGAGTATCTGGGTGAAGCAGGTTGATATGTAGGTGGCGGAGGTGATTGATAAGTTGGTGGTGGATCTTGGTATGAGGGTGAGGGTGCTTGCTAATTTGGGGTTGGTTGATATGTGGGTGGAGGTGTTGGGTAAGTTTGGTATTTGAGTGGGGATTTGGTTCTTTGTGCAACCATCACAGCTCCCACGTCCCTTTTCTTGGACACACCACCAGACTGTAAAGCCTTATTCGTAGTTTGCAAGGCTTCAAAATTTGTGACCATGCCACTTTTAATACCTTCTTCAATCCTTTCTACCAATTTGATAATGTCGGAGAACTTGTGGTTCTCAATCATCATCAACCGTTCATAGTGTTTCGGGTCCTGAGCCCGGACCTCTAAGGCGGGTCTGACTTTAGCAGGTTCAAACCTCCAGCGAGTAGCATAATCGCGAAATGTCTCCCTGGGCTTCTTCTTCAAATTCTGGATGTAGAACACGTATGGTGCGTTCTCTGTATTAAATCTGAACCTGTCCATGAAGTCAGATGCCATGCTTACCCAGCTCGACCATTTCTTGGGATCTTGGTTGATGTACCATGACAATGCATCTCCTTTCAATCTCCTCATGAACAGTTTCATGCGGACCCTTCCGTTCTTCCCTACTCCAACCATCTTGTCACAATAAGCCCTCAGATGGACCCTGGGATCACATGTACCATCAAACATTTCGAACTTAGGAGGTTTGTACCCCTCAGGCAGTTCGACATCAGGTTGTATGCAGAGGTCCTCATAGTTCAGTCCCTCGATTCCTCTGATTCCCTCGACGCCTTGAACCCGGCTGGTCAGCTTCTTAAGTTCCTCGGCCAAGTTCTTGATAAGCATATCCTTTTCATCAGACTCAGGTGTGTATGAGATAGGCGGAGTAGAGTGTGGCATGGTCTCCACGTAGATAGGGTTGTTATGGTGGCCTGATGCATGGGTGTGGAAATGGTCATTTGTGGAGTTCTGCGATCCTGGGATAAGTAGTGGAGTGTTATTTGGGGTATGGCAGGTATTGCATTGCATTGGGAGAGTTTGGTTTTTTGGTGGAGTGGCGTGATGGTGAGGTGCAGGATGATTCTGTTGTCTTGGGATATTTTGTAGAGGTGTAGGAATTTGAATGTTGGGGAGGGTGACGTCTGGGATGTTGAGGGAAAATGACAGGTTTGCTAGATTTCGAACTTGATCAAGCTCTTCTTGGAATTTCAATAGTTTTTGCTCAAGTTGTGACATATTCTCATTAGGAACCCGAATACCTTGGCCATCAGTGGCCTCTACCCGTTCAATCGTGTTTTCCTTTCTGATGTTGCTTGAATCTTCCATTTTCTTTTTTCCTTTGTTCTTTCCTTTAGGAGGACTAGGAGGAGGAGTGGGTGGAGGGCCCCTGGATGTTTTGAGATAAGATGATGATGCCAGAGTGAACGAACTAACCTTTGGGGAGGGGAATAATAAAAGAAAGAAAACAAAAACAAAGACAAAAGGTAGCCAAGTCAGTGAGGATTATGAAAAGTATTGCAATATTTAAACACATAGTGCGGGAATGTAAAGCGCGTCCTAATTTGAGAACCTCTTTGTGCCTGAGGTAGTCCTAGCGACAAATTGATTTGGAGAACTTAAAATGCTAAATGCCTCATTTTATTGATAAGAAATAGACGAATCCCAAAACGACACTAAATAAACAAGAAATATAGTTCACTAATGGCCATTGGCCTCATTACATTGATGAAGCAAAAGAAAGACATTCTTATCTACTTGGTCCCAGAATGACCTTCCCCAGACTCGGCATCTTTGGCTCCCTCGAACAGCTTCCCCAGCTCGCGGATGCTCTGTCTAGATGTCCACCTTCGTTCCCTTTAGACTTTTGACAGTCTTCAACCCTTTTGAGAAATTTTCCCTCTAGCTCGACTATGCCTCGTTCTAAGTATCCTAGCCTCTTGTTGGTACTGATGCCCATGTCTTTCCATTCCTCAATCAGCTTCTTATTGGACTCATGTATTTCTTGGTGCTTGCTTTCGCATTCACGGATCCTTTTGCGCAACTGATTGTATTTGACTTGCACCTCGGCCTTTTTGTCTATAATACTGTGGCCTTGAACGAATCCTGGCTTGCCCAGACCATCCCAATTGTCTTCCAACCAACCTGAATAGAAATGGGTGCATCCAGCGTGGTATCGGTCTGGCTCAATGGTGTCTTTCTCCATCACAATCTTACAGTGCCACATGTGCTGGGCTTGGCACTTGTGAGGACTGTCATCATTTTGGAAGTCTGCTCGAAGATGACTTATCTTGTCGACCCTGGATATAACTTGCTTCCTACCTGCTTGTCTCATAACTCGGAGAGGGACGTAAGGGTATGTTCCTCTCAGGCCAATTAGTATCAGGAATGGTGCATCTCTGGACCGGGCAATGAACTCTTATGTCGGAAACCACTCGAACATCCATTGAACTTGTTCTTCAGTCAGATTATCAAAGAGCTCAACCCATCCTTTGGCATTCTCGGGCTGAGCGAACATGTCGGGAATGTAAGTCATTCGCTTTGGATGGTGGAAAGCGATGTGGTCATTCCACGCCCTTCGCTGAAACTCTTGTTGATACTGGCCCTTTTGTAGATGTTCTAAGAGCCAAAGCTGAAGTAGTAGATTGCAGCCTTCGAAGTGTCTTGCTCCTCGTTGACACTTTTCTAAGGCTTGGTATATGTTCGCAATAATCGTGGGCACAATGCTAAATGTCTGCCTGCCAATACCCTCCATTAGGGTTTTGGTTACCATAGCTAGCCTAGTATGGATCCTTTCTTTCTTCATTGGAAACACGATTAGACCCAGGAAGCAAAGCATGAAGACAAATACCCTGCGATGGATGTGTCCCAAGGATGTGATGGAAAACTCATCATAGTAGGTACGGTATGATTTTCTATGACCGTATCTCTCATATAGGTAGTCAAAAGGGATGTATGATTCCTTTAGGCATACCAATTTGGCATTCTTCTTCATACCGATCATTTTTAAGAAACCCTTGCCTGTGCATCAGAAAACTCGGGGTTTCCCAAACTAGATCGGCCAGTCCTCCTATCTCTTCTAGCAAAGGTGTCATTTCGATGTCTCCGAAGTGGAACACGTCCCTTTCACAATCCCAAAAAAAGGCAGCAGCCTCTATTATCATGTTGTTAGGCCGGACTTCCAGGAGAGATGGTAGATTACCCAGATACTTTCTGACGAGGGTTTTGTCACTAGAATGTAAGTCCTCCCACCAGTTTAGTAATTTCGGGTGGATGTTGGTGACCATGCAAAATCTGGGGACTTTGTGCCTCATATTTCTGCAAGGCAAACAAGGTTAGGCCCTTAACCCCACCAGACTCGACTATTTAACATCAACAATTAGCATGAAGCATTTAATTCTCCAAATAAATGCACAGAACGTGATGAGGTCCGTTTGGGTTTATGGAAACCCAGTGGACTTTTGGACAAGGCTATCTTAAAGGCTATTGTGCGGACAACACGTTAGCCTGGCTAGGTTTGACCATGATGCATGCAGCAGTGTAATGGAGTAAGGTTTCTATGGGGTTTTAGACTGGTACCCTTGAGCGTACAACTCAAGGGGGAAAGGCACGGAACCTTCGACTGCACCGTTGATCGACTAGTTTTACCGCAAATAAGCCTTTCCGAATTTAGGGGGTAATGATATAGGAAGGGCGCAACCACTCATCAAGCATTGCTATAGTATTTTGTTTGGCACGAGTGGAATATGATGTTGAGCATATTTATGCAATAATAAATAAGCATGTTGTCATGTATTTGCACGTTAAGAAAGAGGTAAATACAACAACAGTGATTTAAAACAGTTACAAAGGGAAACAAAGAAACATGTCAGTTTTGTTTTTGGGAAATAGTAAATGCTTGAAAGAGATAAACAATTAATTGCACATAAAAGGGGAAAAGGGAGGGTGCAAATATCAAACAAAGTAAAGGTACAAATTCACAAGGTAGTTTGAAATGGTAAAAGCCTAAGAATCCCCAGCAGTGTCGCCATGCTGTCGTGCCCTCTATTTCTCGTGAAATCGGGTTTATGAGATTGGTTGAGACAACTCGTTCCTTTTGGGAAAGGGGTTTTGCATTTTAAAGAGTCGCCACCTAACGATTTTGAGGTGTGTTAGGGCACCTATCAGGGGTTCATTTATAACTACGTTTGATAACTAGAGACAGGGTAAGTGCTTGAAATTAACCTAAGGGGAAGGTGTTAGGCACCCCTTAGGATCCACAAGTGTGGTTCCCGACCAAACAGTTTTTTGTGAATTTGTATAATTTATCAAATAAACAAGTAGGGCTAAAATATAGGGGATTTAAGTCTAAGTACAAATATTTGAAAACAGTTAAGCTAGTTTTTTTTTAAAGGGATCACAATCTAAGCAGGCTTATGGAAGTACAGGGGTATCTTAGGTTTATTTACAATATGGATCACATCAATGCAATACCCGGTATGACACTCCTCAAATAGGGGATACACGTGGTATTAGCGCACCGGTCATCATATCCATATCCACCCTTTCCCACCCTGTGAAGGTAACTAAAGTGAGTGTTGGTATCGACCTCTATTGCATGTTGTTACCCGTCCCTTCCTATCAGTCCCGGAGGAATTTAGGACCTCTATCCTATCAGGGAGGTGCTAGGCAGACCCTCAGGTTTTAAAAGGTGAAAATACTAAGGCGACACATAATAAAACATATAGGACTTCAATTAAGGGGAGCATGGAAGACAAATAAAAGGGCTCAAGTATACTTCCACACATAATACACATATATAACATGTCTCATACACAATTAAGGTCTAAATTCAGGACCTAAGCATGGTGTCTAAGTGATAATAGCAAAGTCAGATTTATTACATAACATCAGAGAGGAAGTCCTAATCTGGCTTGACTACTGATTTTAACATGCCGACATTTAAACATAATCACAAAGGCAGTTCTGGTTTTATTTTTTAAGTTGATTGCCTAAGGCTTTCCTAGGCGTAAAATAATATGCAATAGTTATTCCGATTTGTTAATGATTATAGGTTGTTATAGCTAATATCATGCAATTCTAGGTGTTGCAGATGTTCAGGGACTCATTACCAGTTTATTTAGAACAAGAGGACTGTTTTAGATATATGTATTGAGACTAAGTGTAGTTAGATGAGTACGATCCTATAGCATTATGTCTAATGCAGTATGATGCATAATAACTTAAACAGGATTTCTTAATGTACATCAAGTTATGCACAGTTTCAAAATAGACAGGGGTGACAGTTTTTAATGTTATTTACCTAGAAACAGGATTTCTAAGATGCAGCAAGGTAAGCACATGAACAATACATTTATCCTAAGGCAGTATTTCTAGATGCACATCACAACATTATGCACAGCTTCATAATAAACATAAATGATAGTTTTTAATGTTATTTACCTAGGAACAGGATTTCTAAGATGAGACATGATTTTGTTAACATTATTCATTCCAGGACATGATTCCTAAATGAAGTTTCAAATAGGTTCATATGGTAAAGTCATATGATAGCAATTGTTTTGTTGGGTATTATTTACCCAATAGACATGATTTCTAAGTGTAGGCAATAAATAATGAAATGCTGAAAGAAAACAGTATGAATGAGCCTAAGTAGCATGATATGGCATGCTTGGCATGTTGTACCTAAACATGGCTACTATTGCGCATAGAGAATATAAACCTAGAAACAGGATCTCTACCCTTGATTATACTACAGCATGCACCTCACCCACCCATTTTCACTATCCGGCCCTATAGTTGTTTTACAATAATTATTACAGACCTCTGAATAGGAATTACATGATTGAAATAGAAGAAAAATAAGAATTTAACTATAGGGAGCCTACAAAATAGGCCCAGATCTCCATGTCCTCAATGTCAGGTACTGTTTCATAGCCTTTTCACAATTCGGGTCTGTCAGAGTTCCCTAAGGTCTTCAAGGGATCCCGGGCAGTGCTCACACCCAGATTTCATAGCCAAGATAGAGTAAGTGCAGTGTGGAAAGGCCAACTCTTGTGTGTCAAAGTTCAGAGGGAGCTCAAGGGTCCCAAGTCAATGCTCACACAAAAGGGGCAGAACTTAGGGGAGGGTCTAAGAGTAGAGTGAGAGTGCTTGATATAGTTTGAAAACCTTGAGTAAGTAAATAGTTTTGGAAAAGAGATTTAAGGGAAACAACTTTGTAAAATTGTCTTAGTAAAGCAGCTTCAAAAGAGCAGGGTAATAAACAAGCAACAGACCAACCTTAGAACCCAAACATGTCCAGCATCACACATGGAAAAAAGAACCAAGACAGGTTCAGCACCACAAACCTTCACACAGGGGTATTAAGGATTGGGGGCATATAGGGCAGATGATGATAAACATGTAGCAGGCAGCATAAAATCAGAAGTTCATAAGGATTCAGGGGTTTGGGGGATACAGTAGGGTATAGGATCATGTTAACATAACAGTACCAAATGGTTCAAGACAGTAGGATACATTCTAATCAACTAATGTACCAAACACAGGCATAAAGATTCACATAGAGCATGTATCAAGTACATAAAGACATGCTGGTTATGACAAGTAGAGGATAGCTTAACATGTGAATGGGGTTCAGGATGCTAGTTACATGTTGAACAACAAAAATGATAAGTAAAAGTAAACTAGAAACATAATGAATTGCAACAGTAGTATAAACATGTTGATTTGATAACTGAAATAAATTAGAACATACCAGTGAGGTGAAGAAAAAAGTAACACAAAGCAAGAGATAGGAGATGCACAGTAGTTAGCCTTGGCTTGCAGCCGGCCAACTTAGAGTAGTAGCATGTAGCACAGAAGAGAGAATAAAGAGAGCAGCAAGTTTTAATTGTGAATGAGAGAGTTGAACAGATTAGTTCGTGTCTGTGTGTGTGTCCTTTGAAAAACAGGAAGACTGTGCATATATAGCAGTTTAGAAGCTAGGTAAATAAGGCAAGAATCAATTGTTTAGTAATTATAGAACTCAAAATCAATTAAGAATAAAAATCAGTCTGAGTACTCCCTTAATTAAGGGAGTCAACTTCAAACGGTAAAGACAAGTGACTAAATAAGGAAATAAATTAATGAGTAACTGGAGCATAATAGATAAGGAAATAAATTCAAACATAATAGGCATAGAGCAAGCAACTAGGGCTAAATTCATAAGGTGTTAATTAAGGAAAATACATATGAATTAGTTTGACAGCATAATTGACCATAAAATAAGGCAGGAAATAATTTAAAGGCTGAAAATCAGTTAAGGAAATCATCATGAGATGAGTGATGTATCAATTACAGGAAATCAATATCAATTAAAGGAAAGTATCACAAATGAACGGGACAATCATAGCATAAGCAAGAATAGGGTAAAAGAATCAGGGATTCAAATTAACACATAGTAAATGATAGAGGGAGTTAATAGAATAAACATGCTATGAGCGGCAGAAGCAAAAATCAGAGACACTGATGAACAAAATAATGTAAAATCACAGAGAATCAGGGATTCGATAATCAAAGAATAGCATTGATTAAGGGAAATAGTGTAGATTTCTACGAATAAACAAATAAACAAGTTTTAAGGAGGCAGAACCAAGTCGGAAACCATAATAGGATATTACTAGGTTATCACAAAATGCTCAAATTAATCAAGACATGTTCATGAGAATCAAACATACAGACAAGTCGAACGAGCATACAGTAAAGACGAACTCAGAGTCCAGAACTAAAGCCAAAAATTAGGGTTTTCAACATAATAAGTTAGGTTAAGGGAGAACTTAACGGAAATCGTTTAAACACAACAAGAATCATAGAATAACACTTCAAATCAGAAAAATCGTTTTGGAGAAAAGGTTTTCAGAAACCCTAGTTATGAGGATGAAGAGTCGCTTTAGAAAGAAATTGGAAAAACCTTTGAGTAAACAAAAAAAAGCTCATAATATACACAGATCTAAGACAGATCGAAAATAAATCGGAAAATCTTAAGAGTTAGGGTTTCAGAGAACCCAGAGAAGATAAGAAACCTTAAAATGTTACCGACTTTAGCCGAAAAAGTCGTAGATCTTACTCGAATGACCGGAGGTGGCCGAAAAATGGCATGAGGGACCATGGGTAGGAGTTGAACCGCTCCAGGTTCACCTGAAGACCTCAGGGTAGCATCAAACCGGCCCGGGGTGAAGTAGAGGCTAGGAGATGATGGGAGGCCGTAGCTTCCGGCGAGGGAGGTGGCCGGAGAGGACGGACATAGTCCATTGGAGAAGAGGAGACAAGAAGGTTATAGAGAGAACCAGAGAGAACCGAAGAGATTGTGAGAGAAGTGAGAATGAGAGGGGGGGTAGTCGTTAGGACTAATTAAGGAAGGTGTGATTTTGGGCCGTTGATCAAAATTGATCAACGACCAGGATTAAATTAGGTGATGGATCGGGTAGGATAGGGTATTGGGCCTGTGTATTGGGTTATGTAATTGGGCTAAAGACCAAGTTTAATTTAGGTTAGATTTTAAATAAAAATTGGCTACTTGTTAAATACCCAATTAAATAGGTAAATAATTAATAAAAATAGCTAATAATTACATAAAATGAAATTAAAGCTAAATAGGTGAAATTGAGGTAATTAACCAGTATTTAAAACATAGAATGACTGATTATTGAATTAAAATAGCATAAAATGCACAATTAGGCTATAGTTGCAAAATTGTTGTGATTATAGCCAAACAATGCCAAATTGGCTAATTTGTAAAATAATTAAATCCTAATAGGATTTAAAAAAATGATATATAGAGCTAAGAAATATTTTGAAATTATTTGTAATGCAATTTATGAATAATTTTGGGATATAAAGTACTGAATAAATTAGACAATAAATTGGTAAAATATGGAAAATTATGGAAAAATACCAATGATTATAGAAAGTGATTTTGAAGGTATATATGCAAGTTTTAAAATAATTTGAGGAAAAATTTGGTATCAACAATGACCGGTAGATCCGGTCCACAACCACAGAATCGCCCACAGGAGTGGACACATAAACCGGGATACCAAAAGACTTACGAGGGATATCCAGGAAATGAGCAAACAGAGATGACACATATGAATATGTAGACCCTGGATCAAATAATACTGAAGCATCCCTACAGCATACTGACATAATACATGTGATCACGGCATCTGAGGACACTGCATCTGGTCTGGCCGGGAAAGCAAAGAATCTAGCTGGAGCGCCGGCTCGCTGGCCCCCGCCTGAGTGAACAATAGCTGGTTGACCTCCCCCTGCCTCGCCTCCACCTTTGGGACGACCTCTACCATCCTGTCCCCCACCTCAGGGTGGCCGGGCGGCTGGTGCTGTAATCATGGGCTGATGACTCTACTGCACTGCCTTGCCCTGAAGTCTGGGGCAAAATCTCTTCATGTGACCCGGATCCCCACACTCGTAACAACCCTACGGTGTTGTAGACTGTTGTTCTGAAGTCAGGCCCTAGTGGCCTGAATACCCACTAGAGGAACCCTGAATGGGTGGTGGGTGGTATGAACTCTCTGGTGTGGCACTGAAATAAGCACTAGAAGAACCCTGATGACCAGAATACCCGCCGGACGAACCCTGAATAGCTGGCGGGCGGTAAGAACTCTCTAGAATCGCACTGAAATAATTCCTCACTGGAGAACCTCGAGGAGTTGGTGGTGGTTAATATGGGGGCCTGCTGGGCTGAACCCTCCCAAACTGACCTCTGCCCCTAGCTAGGGCACCTCTAAACTCTCCAGATAATCAGGTCCTCTAGTCCTGCTGCAACTGCTATCTACCCCTCTGGCGGTAAACCCCAATCCTCCGAGCAATCTCCACCACTTGCTGATACTCAGTCCCCATCTCAACCTCACAGGCCATGCTAGATCGAATACCGGGGTGTAACCCCGCAAAAAAATCTCTGCACTCTCTCTGCGACTGTAGGAAGTATCATAAGTTCATGGCGAGACAATTCAGAGAATCTCGCCTCATAGTCGGTCACAAATATTTGATCCTACTCAAGCTGCTCAAACTAACACCGTAACTATTCCCTCTAAGAGGATGGAATGTACCTGTCCAATAGAAGCCGTGTAAACTTATCCCAAGTCATGGGAGGAGAACCCTCTGGCTTGCCAAGTGGGTAAGACTGCCACCATTTGCGGGCCCTGCCCTCTAACTGAAAGGCGGTGAAATCTACTCCATGGGACTCTAATATCCTCATGTTGTGCAGCTTATCCTTGCACCTATCAATGAAATCCTAAACATCCTCATGACGCTCACCTTCGAAGGTAGGAGAGTGTAGGCTAGTCCATCTGTCCAACAACTTATGCGGATCGCCGTCCGCAGCTGGTCTGGGCTCAGGTGCCACTGTTGCAACTGGATGGGCGCCCAAGGGTAGTGTACCTAGAGTCTGATATACGGCAGTTGTGTGCCCTAGAGCCTGAGCAGTAGGGGTCTGTGCTCCCTCTCCTGCCTGAGACGTGTCTGGGTCTATTGGAAATAAACTAGCCTGAGTCATAGAGTCTATAAACCGAAGCATACGGCCCATGACCTCCTGAAAGCCCGGTGCTGTCATGAATCTACCGGGGCTGGTTGTGCGACAGACACCTCTCCCTGCTCCTCAATAACAGGATCCTCCACTGGATCCACTGGCGGTGCTACTGGAGCATCTCTGGGATGCCCTCGTCCTCTACCTTGGGTCGGTACCCTCCCTCGGCCTCTACCTCGGCCTCTAGCAACGGGGGGAGAAGCTCTTACCGAGTCTGGAACGTCTGTTGTGCTCGTCCTCATCATCTGTGAGAGAATAGAAGAAGGAAATTTAGTATACCATCGACTGCATGATAGAAGGTGAATAAAGAGTAGTTTCCTAACACCCTATAGCCTCTGAAAGATAAGTACAGACTTCTTCGCACCGATCCGCAAGACTCTACCAGGTTTGCCCATAACTTGGGAGACCTACATGAACCTCGTGCTCTGATACCATGTTGTCACGACCCAAATTCCATATTAGGCCGTGATGGAGCCCCACTTCGTGTAAGGCAAACCAACACTAATCAACTAGTGAATCCTCGTTCAAACAATTAGTACGTGATAACTATTCCTTATTGATAAAGAAGTTAGAAGTTTAAGCGTAGGTAAACGGAAGTAAAAAATACGAATTGAAATCACGAAAGTAAACCAAAAAGCATAAGTTTACCAATGTGTGTGCCAAGACCTGATGTCACAAGTGTGTGGGTAATCTAGTAGAATATACAAACCCGTACTATCCTACTGTCTGGAAAAAGAATAGACAGGAAAAATAAAGACATGGAGAGACTCCAGCTGCTGCAGAACGGCTCAAAAGGGCAGCTCACCGAAAAGTCTCATGCTGAGGAGTCCACTCTACGCGACAGACTGATGGCCAGATGCACCTGCCTCAAAGCCTGTACAATTAAGTACAGAAGTATAGCGAGAGTACATAAAGAAATATTGCACACCGTAAGTATCTCGCATAACCTCGAAGAAGTAGTGACGAGGGATTGACTCCGACACTTACTAGGGCCAGCAATATAATAATATGAAGTTCAATATTTTAAATCACAATTTATGCGGATAACAACAAGCTCAACAAGAATAATGCTAAAAGTCCTTCCATCAAATTAAGAAAATCAAAGAACTTTCTTCATTTAAGACAAGTGACCTTTCAAGCAACAATTTATATGAATTATAAGGAATTCCGGATTCTATTATCACATACAAATACCATCGAGGACGTTCGGTCCGATCCAACATAAAAGTAAACTATGCAGTGCTGAGGGTCGAACGACCCGAACCGTATATATACTTATATTAGTCTGCTGAGGTGAACGGCCCGCTCCCATGAGAGTAGTGAAAATAATCAACCCGCTCGCAGAATATACTTGCGACGCGGTAAAATATAAATATAACAAAATGTTTCCTCAATTCATTTCAAAATGATAATTTACTTGAAATCTTTGAAACCATGACATCCTCAACTAAGTTCCATTCAATGAAAATCAACAATTATAATCATATAACGGCACCCACAAAGCATGGTGTAAGCCTATAACTACCCGTACATAAGAGGAATAGTAGCTACGTACAAACTCTTGTCACTTTGTGCGTACGTAACCCCCACATATAATCACATCTCAATTTAATTCACCTATGGGAAAATTTTCCTCTTGCAAGGTTAGAAAACAGACTTACCTCGTCTCAAAGCTTACTTCTCACTTCAAGAATGCGCTCAAACTTCCAAACTTGACGCCAAACGACTCGAAACTAGTCAAAGATTACATAAACCAATCAATTTATGCTCAAGAGTTCATAATTTCACCATTTAAGTGATTACCCAACCTAATTTGCAAGATTCCTAAAATTCACCCCCGGCCCACGTGCCCGTATTTCGGAAATTTTCGAAGAAAAGCGTTACCCATAACCTTAGGATCAAGAATATGTGATTTTTACTAGATTCCACAATAAATTTCGTAGTAAAACTCCATTTTTATCAAAACCCTAGTTTTCATCTAAACCCTTGATTTTCACTAATTTTTGCATGTTAATCTATCCATAACCTATGTATTTGACTCATGTTGTATAGAAATTACTTACCTCAAAGTGCTAGGTGAAAGCCTCCTTCCAAAAGCTCTAAAAATCGCGTAAGAGTTAATGTGAAAATTAAATAAATGGCCTAAGTCTCGCATTAAAAGAGCTGGACACAGCCCTCTGATGTCGCATTTGCGACAACAGGTTTGCAGATGCGAGGGTCGCAAATGCGAAGCCTGGGCCTCAGCGGCTGGGTTCGCAAATGCCACCAAAGGGTCGCAAATGCGGTTTCTGCTAGGTTCGCAAATGCGAACAAAATGTCGCAAATGCGAACACTGCTTAGGTCGCATTTGCGAGATCTGCAGCAGTTGCCAAGAACACCAGAATATGGTGTGTTTTCAACCACTTCCACACATCTGAAACTCACCGAGCCCTCGGGGATCCACTTCGAATACTCACACAAGTCCAACAACACTATAAAAACTTGCTCGCGCGATCGCAACACCAAAATAACACAAAAACTAAGAATCACACCCTAAAACCAATTGAATCCAATTCATGAACTTCAAGTTTTTCAATGTTCTTCCAACGTGTCGAAACGTACTTATACTACTCGGAATGTTGCCAAATTTTACGTGCAAGTCTTAAATGACATTACGGAACTATTCTGGTCTCAGAATTTCGTTTGGACCTCGATAACACCAAAATGCGCTCCAAACCAAAATTTAAAGAACTTCTAAAACCTTTAAGAACCAACTTTCACTATTAGGCGCCAAAACGCTCTCGGGTCATCCAAAACCCGCTCCGAGCATACGCCCAAGTCCGAAATCGCCATACGAACCTATTGGAACCGTCAAATCCCGATTACGAGGGCGTTTACTCAAAATGTTGACCGAAGTCAAAATTGGCCTTTCAAGTCAACCTTAAGGAGCCAAGTGCTCCGATTTCAATCCAGACACTTCCAAATCCCGAACCAACCATCCCTGCAAGTCATAATTCAGTAAAATCAAGTACGTGAAGTCTTATTTAGGGGAACGGGGTTCTAGGAAGCAAAACAACCAGACGGGTCGTTACACTAAAAAGAGAAATAAGTTCACATAAATTAAAACGGGGGAGTATTATTTTGTTATATTATGCCTTTTAGAAATTCTAGACTTTTTTTTTTGGCAACACCTCTTAACAAAACTAAAATAGAAGTTTAACTTTTTTAGACTGACGGCATACAAATATTCTACATTATTAGGTTATTTAAAATTGATATAAATAGTTATCCAGAATAAATAAAATTATTATCCTAAAATTCTAGGCAAGCATCCTTTTACAGCAAGTTAAAAGTGCACTAATAATAAAAATTTATTACACACCCATGGATATAAATTTAAATCGTTACCATATATATAGCACCATGTAAAGATATACTTATTAAGACGTTCAAAAAGTACGAGTAAATAAAAAAGGGCTATTTGGTTCTTATTCTATTCTTTCTTTGTGTTTTAAAACCCTATAATGTGATTAATTAATCAGACAGACAAAAATGAAAAGTGGTGAGCAATTATATTATTGAGCGACATTGTCGTTATAAAACTATAATTGAATAAGTTGACAAATTAAATAATTCTGTATAAAAATAGTTTATATCGTAAGTATATATAACTTAAACTCTAACTATTATTCATGATCATTAAACTTACAATGTCTTTGTAACTTGTCTAGAAACAAGAAATTATGCTCCGGAAAAAGAAGAGAAATAATAATACTTTTAAGAAAGGGAAAACTATACTATACTGTATAGCCGCTCTCAAAAATAATAGCTGATAATATATATATATATATATATATATATATATTTGTATATTTAGCTAGCGAATATGATTATTATTGGCAGTAGGGGTGGGCGTTCGGTCGGTTCGGTTCGGTTTGAAGAAATTCGGTTCGGTTATTCGGTTTTCGGTTTTGTAAAAGTAGTAACCGAAACCGAACTGAAATAAGTTCGGTTCAGTTCGGTTTTTCTAATTTCGGTTCGGTTATTTCGGTTCGGTTTTCGGTTCGAACATTATCATATTGGGCTCCTTCTATGTAATAATAGGACCGATGAATTTGTTGTTTTTTCCCAAAACTTTGAAATTGTTGGAAATATTGTGTTTATTAAAAATAAATGGACTAAACTTTGCACAGTGTTATGGATCATAAAATTCAAACATAGTGTAAATTACAACTCTGTGTGAAATCCTCCCAGTATTTATCATATACGCTATGGAAGTTTTAATAGAGTGAAAGTCTTTAAGATTGGGAAGTTGATGGACTTACTTAATTGGGTTAAGTCTTTGATAAATTGGACCAAAATAATATTAATTTATTATCTATGGGCTTAGCATATATATAACTTAAAGAACCTATATATAAATAATTCAGTTTTTCGGTTAACCGAATTAAAAATCCTAAAAACCGAAAACCGAACCGAAAAACTGAAATTTTAAAATTTTAAATCGAAACCGACCGAACAAACCGAAAAACCGAAACCGAAATAAAAAAAAATTCGATTCGGTCGATTTTTTCGATTCCAACCGAAATATGCCCACCCCTAATTGGCAGACAGGCCAAATATGTAACTTACCTTTCAAGAAACATGAAAAGGTAGAACTCTTGTGGCTTTTGGTAAATTTGGCCTTTACTACATCTAAAGAAGTTGGATAATGATTAAATGTCTTTGCACAAACTGCTTAAAGAGTTGGATAAGTGAAAGAAATTTTTACATTCCTATATCATATATGAAACCTTATCACCCTCCATGTTTAAGGTTTG